>JAPDSC010080443.1:0-12947 GCA_026290005.1 Latrodectus geometricus
CCGTTTCTTGTAACTGTTGTCGGACCGTCCCATCAGAACATACTCTTTACCTTGACGAAGCTTTGGACATCTGCAAGTGTCAGGAGACCAAACATATTCCTTTGATAGAAGAGACAAAGTGTTTTTGTAAGACTGAAGTACTTCCAGCTCGTACCTAGTTTCTCCATGTAAGAATTCGTAAGCAACCACTTGAGCTCGCACAACTGGAATAAATATTGTATAAATACAATTAAATAGTATCATACGCAAAAATAAATACGAAATTATAAACAAAGATAATGCATTAAAATGTTTTAATATATAAGAATGTCTTAATTGTGAATATAAAGGTTGTAAAAAGCTTTCAACTTGGCTAAATCATAATTTATTATTATTGGAAAAATATTTTACAACCTATGTTAATATCACATAACGTTAAAATCTGGATGACACAACCTATGTTAAAATCTGGATATAAAATTAAACAAAATAAAACCACATGCCAAAAATTACTTTCAGATGATACATAATATTGAAAAAATTTATTTTAGTTCGCTGTCATGAGAATTGTAATGCACAAAGGTATCAGAAAATTGAAATTTGATGTTAGATCAACTAAAAAGAGAGAGATGAAGATATTAATAACTTCTACTGTGAAAGTTTAGTTTCTATATAAATTCACATTAGTAAATTTTCACTCTAGACTTTTCAGTCAAAAATTTTGTTTTTTAAATAAATAAAAAAAATTGAAGTTAAAATATTCCATAGAATTTTGTATTTGATGAATAATAAATACGTTAAAAATCATCGATAATTAACACTTCTCATTTCGAACTCAATAAGTTGCTTTCAATTAACAAATAAATAAAATATTGTTTACTATTTTTATCAGCTTAATTTACGAGTACGCGTGATATAATATTTAGACTGAAATAATCAATGAATATTTCAAACTACGTTGCATTTGTAAAAATATGTAACGGCAGTACTAGAATATAACGCATTGCGTAATTGTATATTCTTTTTTCTAAAAATATACTTTCCTTATCTCTTTTTTGATTAGTCTCGCTATTAACATAAAAGGATCGTTGACCACCCCGGATGAACATAGTCCTCTGACAACCCCAGGGCTATTTTCTTAAGGAATCGAATGAGCTGACGCAGACATGGTGATACAAGGTCATCACCTAATTGGGTAGAAAATTGGATAAATAGCGTGGTGCACCTGGTTCTATGAAACATGTGATTAATTCATCTCCCTTCCAAGCATCATTGTCTAAGACTTGGTTACATGCGCCCCATTAACCAACTGATTGCTCGAAAATATAACATCGGGTGACAATTTCTGCTCAGTTGTGTGATATTGTCATTATAGGTTAGGTAACCGATAAAGAAACCAGTCAATATCACGGGACTGGAAAATGTTTGGCACATGCCAATTATGGACAGTCTATAATAGTTTTAGATAAAAAAAATATATAAATAAAACCAAATTTTTGATGACTTAATAGTTTTTTATTTATTTATTTTTTAATCTTATTGAATTAACGCCACATCTAATTACTACGAAAATATCTACAAATGTATATTAAACATTTCACTTTAAAAATTGTATATTTATTGATAATTTACGACATAACAGTATATATATTTTATAACTATTCATATCCATGAGCAAATATTTATAAGAGAGTTATTAAATTATAAAAACGATGGGTAAAATGGTTCAAAATTTAGGATGTCCTTTTATATTCCAAAAATATGCATACATTAGATATTTTATTTAATGCAACAAAATTCTGACACTCATTCAAAATTTATGATTTTCTTTATTCCTTAGTTTTATGTTAATTGCTTTCTTGTACAATATACAGGATTGTACCAAATATTATGAGGTCATTTTGATTTTATCATTATAACACGGAAAATGATTTTAAAATAATAAATTTACTTTTATGATATTGTAAAACAATATTTCCATGAACTAACTCCTGAAAATACCTTTAAAATATAAATTACTTCATATGTTTAATTTAAAACTACACATTAAATCCAGAAAACAAACTAGAAATTTTTATTACTAATTGTTAATATTTGTTATTCAATATTCAATTTCTGCAATAATCAGTTTCTTTCCTATTCAATGAATATCTTTTGTAAATTACATCTTAAATATTTTAAAATAAAGAGAAATCAAAACTGTTAAAATATTTTATATTATTTTGCACAGTTATATAACAGCATATGGTAAGAAATACTCTTGTTAGAAATATTTATGTAACATTCAGTGAATAAAAAATATTAAAAATAGCTGAAGACATTTTCTAAAGCACATTATATAGGAAAGAAATTATTAAGCCTATTTCTTATGCTGAAATACTTCTGAGTTTATGATCCCAAATCTTTTATTTCTGATTTAACTATAAAAATTAAACATTTTCACATTTCATTGGAAATTATAAAGTTCACATATAATTCTCGTCATTGAGAAATAAATCACTTTAATAATTTCTCATAGAAACTAAATTTTATTTTCAAATGAACGAAAATATAATAATTGTAATATCTAATATCAGGATAAATTTATTTAAAACATAAAAAAATAAAGATAATTGAAAGCTATTTTTTAGCACTTAAATATAATCAGTATTTAAATATTTTATATTAGAAGCAGTTTTGTTTTAAACATTAAGAGCAATTGGCATCATAAAATCTAATTCCATAAAAATATATTACATTTGAAATAATAACAAAATTTGAAAAACTCAATTTGAAATTTGAAAAATCAAAAAAAATTGAAATTGCAGGATCGGATCTATATTATTCACGGTTAATCTGCGCTTTAGGTCCCCTATTTCGTCAATTCACGAATTTGAAGCGTTTTCTCGCGCATGCTCAATAATTACTCGTTTGTTTTAGCCTTTTCATTGGTCGCTAATTAAACTTCCCTTTGAAATAGCGGTAGAATTTTCGCCATGGCATCGGTGTTTTTGAAAACGCGCCAAGGAGGGGACCTAAAGCACATTTTCACCATTATTCACTGTAATAAGATTATACGTATAAATGTTTTGAAATTTTGAACTGTTGCTACTTGCTTACGAAATCATTTTAATAATTCTGCATCATTTATGTGTTTCCCGTTACATTTGTGAAACATAAAAATTTCAATTAGTATTTCAGAGATACATGTGAAAAATTAACAATAAATGGAGGGGAAAATGTCTAATTTTACCAAAATCACTTTCACAAAAATGTTTGGTTTGGTTTCTTTTCCGCTGGCATGGCTCACAGCGACCTGCAAAATAGTTTAAATACTTAAAATGGTAATTAGAAAATATGTAAGCAAAACTTAAAGTCAACAAAATAATACAAAACCTCCTCTCGTTGGTCGAGGTTTTTCATCTGTATCTGCAAAAGAAATATTATCAAATGCATATTTAAAGGAAAGATTTTTCATCATTGAAAATTGCTTTCATTAACATACTATATATTACATACAATATATTATTTATTAATGACAAACTGTAATAGCTGTAATACCATTATCTACTTTAACAAATTTTTTGCCTTTCGTTTTAAATCAATTTTGACAATGAAAATAATTTTCATGAAATATGACAGATAAGTAAAACATGACATGAATAATGTAGCATATTATTTATCGTGAGTTAAGCAAGCACTTTTTCAGCATTTTTTCAAGCACAAATCCAAGAATTTTTTAAAAATCTTAAAATTTTATGTTGTATTAATTTTTAGCGAAAGTTTGCTCTACGTTAATTTTATTGAAATTTAATGTTGTATTCTACAATTAATTTTTTGTACGCGAGCAATATTAGGCGAAGAGCTGTAGTTTGGAAAGAAATTTCAAAGATCTGTAAAAAAACACAACAATGATCGTATTTGGCATTTTAATTTATGATATTTCTTCATTTTTCGATTTTCATCTGAAAATGTTAGATATTTGAATGATCTGATTGTTTCCTATTGAAATTCCTATAAAGAATTATTGAAGTTCGTATGCATGACCTAACACTTTGTATGTAGTAAAATATAATCTATAAAAAATATTTTTTTAGATATTTCAAAAGTTAATAAAACATTTACAAAAATCTCGGATTATAAACACATAAATGCTTAAAATTAAATTGATTTTCATGAATTGACTTCTTAACATAA
Source organism: Latrodectus geometricus (assembly GCA_026290005.1). Lineage (NCBI taxonomy): Eukaryota > Metazoa > Arthropoda > Arachnida > Araneae > Theridiidae > Latrodectus > Latrodectus geometricus. Next base: position 4,156 of record JAPDSC010080443.1, read on the forward strand.
TTATTTTTAAATGGTATCCAGCAAAATATTTTCTAGTTGCAAATTGAAATATTGACTGCATAATGTAAACTTAATTTACATTTTTCACACTTATAATATGTACCAATCCCTACATATGCGTTGGTCTTCAAAAAGTGCATTTTATATGCACTAAATATAGAATTTTTTATATAACTCTCTTTTGAAAATAGAAATAGAGTAAAAATCTAACATATGTACAAATAATCGACAGATTCAATAACAATAGGTATTTTTCTGTACAAAAATGTTGAATGATAAATGTAAAATATTTTGCTAAAACTGACAAATTTTCACCACACATTACTTTACTGGCTGAAAACAAGTAAATTTTTCTTGAAAATAATCATTTTAAAATTTTTCCTTATAAAAGCTGGTCATACGGAACCATAGATTTTATGCTACATTATACTAAATGCTGAGAGAAAGGCTATTCAGAAATTTAGGTTTCTTGTGATTTAACAATATCAATGAACTGAATCAAAGACTGCAGGAAAGAATTCCATGGAGTTTATTTGGTTAGTTTCAGAATGTTTCCGATGATTTTTTTCAAGCAATCCACAATCTCAAGCAATCTTTGCCAAAATTATTCTTTAATTAACTAGTTTAAGTTTTATTTCCATAGAATTTTGAATATGATTACGTAAAATTAAACTCAATTTTACTTTTTACTTCTCATAATCTAACAAATGCTCAATAACTTAGACTGATTTTTGCAACGGTAGTTTTGTCAACCAGACAATATATTGTTTGAAAGCCAAGAGATTAATTGATCGATTTTAGGAACTTCATTTCTTTATATGAGGTGAAATTTAATTATGACGAACTTTATACACTTTTAATCATATCAGATTACTGTATGTGTAAAGAAAATACGATATAAACTTCACATTTCATATTTGTAAATTGAATATGCAAAAAATTGCATATATAGTTTACGAAAAACTCGAGTGACAAGTACATGACTTATATTGTTGGGGACATCTAACATGTATATATCTATCACTGTATGTCATCCTACAGAAATTCTGAGAACCCAATATCATAATAAAGTGCCCCATTAAAAAATTTACAAATTAATACATAAATTAAAATAGCTAATTTGCTAAATTTTTAGGGTTAAAAATAACAAATTTATTTTATAAACATCACTAAATGTATTATTATATTTTACATTGCAAAAGGATCTTGGAATATAACTACAAACTTTTAGGAAAATAAACATTTATTAAATCTTATAATCAATCACAGAAATGATCATTAAAAACATTGAGACCACAAAAATCTATTCCTTACGTTTCATTTTCAAATCAATGCATTAGTCATTGCTAAACGGGAACTTCAAAATAACACATTAAAATGACATTAGCCATAATTACCCTTTTATAATTAATCATGTTTCTAGTTTTGTCTCTCATAGCAAATTGTGAATAATGTGTGATAACTTTACCATCATTTCAAATGTAGATATCAAAGGATATATTAATGATTATTTTTCAGATTTTTTTATGGCGCTTTTGTTGTAGCACTTAGAAATTATTATAAATACTTTGCTGGAGTAAAAAGTTTATAATCGGTTAATAATTAATATTCCATTAACTATGTGGTAATGCATACCATTTAAAGATACTTTCGTTTCAGCGTTCCCATAAAAATTTTTACTTCTCCTCCACCTCGTCCTATTTAGCATTAAATATATAATCTTTGTTCATAGAGAAATATTCATTAGTTTACTAATGTATTAATTTTCTAATTGAACTGCAATGATGTTTTTAACTATATAATTAATTAAGTATATAATATTCACATTCATTAAAAATATTTCGAGCAGGAATGTTTTAAGATGAAATGTTTTCAACAGAAGAATTTTAATGGTTTTTAATGAAACAAAAGTATCACGTCCTATTTGTAAGTTAAATAAATGACTTTTGTTTTTTTTCCTACCATATAAATTTTTAAGTAATTAAGTTGCAGCTAAGAGGGAGGCTATTAAATATTTTCTACTGCAAAATATCAATGTGCTTCTTTTATTGCTATATTGGATTTGAATAATTCATAACTAAATACTTTCATTGAAACATCATCACAAGAATTGTTTTAGATAAAAAGAAATGAAAAGTTTGAGTGTGTTTTCTCTATCCTTTTCCCCTCTCTTGCATTTAAAATAAAAATTCCAAGACTTAAAATTTTTGTTTAAAAAGTTATTTTCACAGTTAATTTCAAATTTATACCAGGTTCTATAAAATTATTCATCACAGTATGGTTAATTTATTTTTTTTCCAGAAAATTTTCATTGAAATAAAAAATCTCGTTTCTTTCGAATTGTAGAATGTAAATCATATCGTAAAGTTTGATTTCTTGCGCAAGCTCTGCTTTTTGAACAACGACTTATTCAAAGGGGATCTATATTTTATCATGGATCTATGTGCAAATTGAAATCGAATCTATGAGTTATAGAAATGAAGTTTAGAACACTAATCAATCTATTATTAGTTATTTTGGGTAAAAAGCTTGAATATGGTACATATTATATACTAATTACGAATTCGAGGTATGAAATTATGACTACAAAACTGGTCTGAAATGATTCGAATGTCATATTTTATGCTCATTCAAGGTATTGCAAACTTTTCTAGTCTTTCGCACATTCCACCTAAGATAAGTGTCTTAGGTGGAAGGTACATCCATCTAAGACATCATATTGCACAGAATATCATGTCTTAGGTGTACAATATGATATCTAAGTCATCATATTGTACATGCCGACAATGATGTTGGAATGTACAATAATGTACAGAGATTACATCATAATAATGTACAGAATTTATACATCACAATTATCAGTCAATATCTGAATTTAAACTCACTTGATTGACAGGGTTTAAAGACTAATCTCGCAATTAAAAAGCAACGGTGAAGGCCAATTAATACTATTAAATAATGAAGACTGATATTTCTAAGATAACAAGCTGGAGAGCTATTTTCTAAAGTTAAGAGTCCAGGATTGTTGCCCTATGTGTACTTTTACAAGCCCATCAATGTTAATAAGATTCAAACAATTAAAGCTTATTTGGATTTAATCTGTATGTTGTTCTAAGAACATTTTTTGGGTACTAGTGCTAATTTAACCTGAAGTTATATGTCTGAGCTACATGTGCGCAAAATATAGCTAAAGCACTACAAATATTTTTAAATTTTTGAAAATTTAGAAGGAAGTAGCTAGATAAAGGAAAACAGAACACTTTTTAAAGGTGGTATGCTACCGAAAATGGATATATCTTGGAATACAGAGAATTATATAATAAATCTTAAAACATAGAAAATAGAGTTGAAAGATTGAGATAGTTTAAGATCCATTAAAAGACTAGAAATAGTCATCATTCCATACATAAGTAACTACAAATATGCCTAGTATTAAAAAAATTTCAAATATTTCTGCTGATTATAATGAGTTTATTTTTATGAGTGGCAACTATAATTATTTAAAACGGGGTGCTGTGTATTTCATGTGGAAACAGCGATAGAAACTGATGTAAAGAAGGTGGTTTGGAACTGGTTTTGACTCCAGCAAATGAGAAGAAAGGAGTTCTAGAAGAGGAAGATCAGACGAGAGAAATTCCTGTAAAACACCTCAAACCAGGATCTTAACGAGATGTTCTAAGCAGTGAAGCATCTTATCAGGTGTTCGGATCAAGATATTTTTCTCGTGTGGTCGTTTCAACACTTCTAATCTTCACGTACAAAATAAGAGGATGAAGATACTGTCTGGAAAGACAGAGGATTTCAAATAGTGTTTACGTAAAAGGTATCTCCAGAAGAGTCAACTGCCAAAGCATTTGTTCGTGACTTCTAATGTCCTTTGTTAATCCTCGTCGGTAAGTATTTTATATGTCCACCTTCAGTTATTAACTATATTTGTAATTAAGATAAAAAATTAAGCTATTTAAATTATTTTGACATTTAAAAAACTTTATCCGACTTCACATAAAGCAAAATAATTTGTTACCACATCAATACTTGTATCTAAAGATAATATTTGATAAAGATAATAGATTAACTTTTTTGAACTTATCACGTTGTTTATTATATGCAGTGTTTATCTAATAAAATTCGTCATTTTATATGAGTCTGGAGTTTTAACTGAGAATTTACTATTAAATTTAATTAAAGGGTAAGTTGAAATTTAAAAAAATATTTATACGTAGTTGGAGTCGTTATCATAATTTGTCAAATAATTTGGAAAAATAATTGTTCTTTTTAAAACTATTCAATAAATAAAGTTATTATCATATATGATTAAACGTTGAAAACTAAGACTTTTGTGATGCATTTATCATACACTTACATAAAATCAATTATATATTTTCGATGCCATCAATTAATTTCAATAATTAATTAAGGATCTTGGTATAGCAGATCACTTTCATATCATTATGCATAGAAATATTATGTATACATCACTAAATATTGCATAAAATACAAAACACTTCACAAATTACTTACCTACTGTTTTTACAGAACCTTTGGATTTTCCTTTTTCAGGTAATGCCAGAACGTTAATAGCTAAAGATTCAGATGGAGATATACCAGACCTGTTCGCATATGTGTTGGCATCGGCTCTGGACTCTAGGGTATATTTTAAGCGTCCATTGGATATGAACTTTCTTTCCGGTTTGCCATCCCTTTTGTCAATTTTAATACCAAAATCATTTGGTATGTCTTTTTTATCATTGTAGACAGTGTTCGAGATTACATTTTCATGGCGCCCACTTGGGACACCTGAATCACCTTGAGCTGGAAGTTCTGGTGCATAATCAAGTGGTTTCGGAGTAGTAATTCGAGTTACATTTCGAAACATTTGGTAATAATCTGCTTCAGGTTTTATGTACCTTGGTTGGTATCCAAGTACGACATCTCTTTTCAAACTGTAGCTGTTCTTGGTATTATCTACAAAGCTACTCAATGCTGTTCTTGATTGATCAGAATATGATGGATATTGAATAGGTTGTTTTCTTATTGGATAATCACGAGGTACAGCAGTTGTCGCAAGCTTATGTCGAAATACAGGAGGCTCTTGTCCTTTATAAGGTTTCTCTCCATAGACGTATGCAAAAGCTGGTTTCGTGGGATGATGAAAATTTGGGGATCTTGTAGAGTAAAATGGCACAGTATAAGACTGAGGTTTAACAGAACTTGTAGGCTTTGTAGGAATTGGAAAATTATTTCGCATCGGAGTCATTGGAAACTGATTAACTACATTGCTACGAGGTTGCTTTGGAAGCCAATATTCATAGTAAATACCAGGATTAGGAGACCGTAGTAAAACCTATGATAAAAATAGTTCCTTGTATTTTACAAAATACACAATACATAAATGAAAGAATAAAATATTCCACGAAATAAAAAAAAACATGATGAAAAAAACTGTGAAAAATAAATATTCATTGTCTTAAAATATTACTATACTTAGACATAAACTCAGTTCTGAAATAAAGTGTCAAGAATTAAGTTATTTGCAAAAAAATATTTTTTAACTAATAAAAGTCGAATTAATAAGAAAATATCCTGATAGATTATTCAAAATATATACAGTATGCTCATTAAAGTCTCTTGTCACCTTCTTAACTTCGGAACGTCTACTGCTATATTCATAAAGTGGTTTCTAGGTATGGTAAAGTACTCATGTGCTATTGAAAAAATCCACCCCCAAGGTGCCAACTGATGGTAAACAGTGGAGCATTGCCATCAAGCAAACTGAACGAGATTCGAAAAAATTTACAAAGTCGTATAGTATCATCGATTTAGAGCAAAATAGATATCTTGCGGACATTAATAGCAAATTGGGTGGTTAAAACTCTTGTTTTTCTCGAAAAAACAATGCGCATTATTCATCACACGTTGGATTACTGTATTTCTTACACTTTAACATTACAAAATTAAATTGAAGGAGAAATAATTATCTTTTGGATGAAACAAGATACCGTTATACCGTATATCAGTATTTATGAATTGCTTGTAATTCAAAATCACAATGACCATGGTTTAAATTCCAAAATTTATCTTTATACCGATTGCCTTAATAAATAGTAGACAGTATTTAGATCATGCAACATAGTGTTGTGTATTAATTCAACTTAATTTATTTTGGTGTTTGAAATTCTCGCAAAATGCATGTAGGAAATGTCCCACCTGTTTACCTGATACAGCTATAAAAGAGACTTCTTCTCAGATTTGTAACATTTTTATGTTCATGTTTACTTAGTAATTTTAAGAAACTGAATATTGATAGAATATATTTTACTATAGAGCAAATGGGAAGAAAACGCATGATCAGCTGCAAGGTTGTACAAGCAATATTTGTATTCCTTGCTCAATCTCGCATCTTTCTCATCAAAACTTCATAATCATTGTAAAAAGTTTAAGAGAGACAAGTTGGCAAAGACAGGGTGGAAAATTCATCCAACTAGATAAGGTATTATACGCTCACGTATATCCATAATGTATCACAAAGAACATTAGTAAAAATTGTGGCTTCTCTAAAAGCCAGGGTTGGAAAATCATCAAGGAATTAGGTGCTTATTCATACCGACTAATGGTTCAACGGAATTTACTGTAAAAAGACGAAACGCATGATGCAATTTGTCATGAATCAGCTATCAGGTCAGATAATATTTTCGTATGATGTATGATTTTCATGGAATGATATGTGTTTTAGATAAAGTATTCATAACAAAATCCTAGATGTTTTAACGGCATTAGACGTGAAATGTGATTTGCCATTAACGTTTTTTGACGCAGTTTTCAATAACAAACTGATAGGATTAATATTCTACGATGGCACATTAATGAATAAACAATATTTAGAATTACTACAGAATGTAGTACCCGATTTTGAGCAGAATTTGCATTTGTATACTCTTTGGAATCTATTGTTTCAACATGACGGAACCATTGCTAACAAGGCATTTCCAGTGAAACAGTATTTCGTCAAGAAATTCAGAAACCAAATAATTTAGTATAGGTTTATCGAAAGGTGACCTCTGTTCACCTGATCTGACTCAGCTAGACTTTTTATATTGGGATAATTCAAGTTGTAGGTGCGTGCAATACTTCTTCAAACATAGTCTCCTAAAAGGTCGCATTATAGACACTTGTTCCAAAGTGTCAAGTTCTTTGATTCAATGCATGCAATGTCATTCAAATGAGAATAAAATTTCAAATGGGAATAAAAGTGCATTGCAGCTGATGATAATGATGATGATGATGGGAAGTGAGAACATCTAAAATAAAGACTTGTTTTTATAAATATTTTCTTTCTCAAATCGTTATTTCATGTCAGTATAGACAATCATGAAAATACAAACGTTAAGTTAACTGTTTAATTTCTCGCATTAATGTAAAGAAATGCATGTTCATACTAAATCGATAATGCTCTACAACTTTGTAAATCACTAATTTTTCTTATCTCATTTCGTTTTTGATATAGGAATGCTTACTTGTTAGTTATCCAACAGATGCGATCCAGGTGGTTTTATGAAGCAATCCATATTGTTATTTAACTGTACACAGTCACCATTTTTATTATAAAAATAACCAATCCGAAGTTAAGAAAGTAGGTAGACTGTATTTAAATAACATATGATCACTTTAAATAAACTAAAAACAAAAAAACCAGGCATTAAAAAATACTGCCCTAACTGAGAATTTGCATAGAATTTACAGGATGTTTTTAAAACATGTGATCAAAATATAATATTTTATTATTTGCCAAAATATTTCCTTTTTAACACTTGGCTTAAGTGTGACAAAGATCAAAAAAGTTATATAGTTAGGATTTTATACTCTCAATGAAACTATCATTGAAAAATGAAATTTAACACCGAAATAAATCCTTACAGCCAAACCATACACTACCATCATTCAAAAGGATGAGACCATATAAATACTAGAGAAATGTATTTTTTATACAAGAAAGATTTAAAAGATCCGAAGGGAAAATATTCACAGCAAGAAGTATTTTTAATGCCAAACGTTTTTTAATCCCTGGAATATATTTCTACATGTTTACAAAAAACATTTTTTATAGAGAAATCGTATTTCAATCTTATTTTCACTGCCTTATTATAAAAAAATCTCCTTGATTTTTCTGATCTACTCAATTTATATATGAAAACATAATATAGTTAATGGTATATAATTTTGAACACTAATTAGAACTAAATTATCTATAATGCTCCAGGAATTAAAAATTATTACGAACAAAAAGTTATGTTTATTTATAATAAAATTTGAATTGTTTAACTGGTCAAAAATTTAATAAATATTTTAAAAAATAATGTCTTATAATCATATTTTATTTATGTTTTAGTCACAAGAGAGCTTTTTTCTTTATTAAAACAAAAGTGCTTGTCTATCAAATTAAAGTGCCGCCTCTAAAATTTATTGCTTTGATACACAGTAAAGAATAATTAATTATTGCACCATTATTTTCAATTAAGTAAGAGTCCGATGTGAAGCAATTGCTATGATATGTTTAATCACTGAAGATAATCATTTCCGGTTGTCTTACGTTACTGAAAGCATTCGGAGATAGCAAAAAAAAAGAACAAAAAATGAAATTACTTTTTTGCGTGGGTGGGGCATTATGAGCGGCATTTACTGGCACACCCTTTGTTATCAAGATCATATTGCGATCATACTGATCTAGATCTTTTCTTTTCTGCGATCATATTTTAACCATTTATTATATATATATTTGGCGCTAAGGAAAAAAA
>JAPDSC010080451.1:0-26784 GCA_026290005.1 Latrodectus geometricus
CAAATTTAAAGATTAAAACTTTCACATATGATTCTCCAATATATTCTTCGAAATTAACATACAATTAAAATACAGCAATGATTCTTTATAAAATAATATAAATAGTGACACCTTTGATAAACATACAATAAAAAAATGATAAAATATTTGGTAATCTGCTTTTAAGTCAGTGCAAAGAGTTTTATAAATGTGTAATGAAAATATAATGTATTCTCTTAATTTACTTCATTTTACTTAAGGGATTTTACTTAAATAATGATTTATATTTTGCATTAATATATAAATATATAGTTAATTTATTAAATAATAAAATATTTTAAATATAATGTGATTTATTTCAGTCAAAAGCAAATGTTAAACTATCAACATAACAAAATATAAAAAAGATTAATTGGGAACAAATATTTTAACTAATTCTGAAATAATTTAAATTCATTAGTTAAAATTTTATCATTGATATTTTCTACTACATATATTTCATTTTTATACATTAAAGTTTATATTTTAAATAACCTTTGAATCCAATAGATCCTTTGTAATTCTAGAAGATTATTAATATATAATTAGTAAACATTTTCTTTGAATATAAAGTTTAGAAATATTTTAAATGTATTTTTTGTGAAAATATTCATTATCTTAATGCGAAAATATTCACCATCTACTTCCATTTTCCGAGTTCCTGAAATGTGTTTTGGTTAGAAAGATAATAACAGGAAAGTATCATTATTGTTTCAACTGAAAACCGTAGCTATTTATTTTATGCTTTAGGAAGCAACAGCATTTTTATTTTTGTGGCTTCAAGAAATACATTTCTTAAATTCAAATAAAATTGTTAAAGCACCTGATAATACTTTAGGTAGTTAAATGAAAAAAGCATACAATCTCTATACCAGAATTCCAACAAATATTTTGAAAACTTGAAAATTCAATTAAAAGTAAACAGTTTCTGTAAACAGATCTTTTGCCAATAATATTAACAGGTTATTATTATTTCCGTAAGCAAGAAAGCAAATCATATTTTCAATAATTTTTTTGATTTAAGTTCATTATTAAGAAGAAAATTGTAAATGAATCTTTCATAGTTAACAAAAAGAAATTCATCAAATTTTATTATTTATAATAAGACATAACAGTTTCTATATATATATATAATCACAATCTCTTTGGTTAATTTCATTAAAAACTTATCAAAAAGATTAAGATATTGATTTCATAAGGATAAAGAATTCAATTCAGAAAAAGGTTTATTTTTGAAGTTTAAATATAGCTTTCAGAATAATTCAATTTGATAGTTGAAAATTTTTCCAATACTCTTATTTTAACAATAAAATTCAAACAAAAGCAAAATTCCTGATTTAATTTAGAAATGGATTAAATTCTAATCCTCTTACGAATTCATTTTCCCTTTTGACTGAATGTCTTAGAGAATAAAATTAAACTGCCCGGAAAAATTTGAATTATTCTTTAGGAAAAGTCGTGATGTTAAACTCTTTTATGTCTGAGGAATATTTAATTTAAATAAATGCATTAAGACACTTGTTTAAAGCAAAATAAATGAACTTGTGACACCAAAATCAGAAATAATCCACTTTATGCCACAAGAAATCTTTCCCCCGCAGATTAAGTAATCCCCTTTAATGAGAACGAAATGAATTCTTAAAGCCGTAGTAATAAAGTTAATTTTTAATGTTAAACATAATTTTTTATTAAATAATCCCTAATAAACATATTTAAATATTAAAATCAATCTTCATATAATGGATAGCCTTTGTTCACTTTCTGTCCCATGAAAGTTAATTGGTACGGTATATACATCATAATGTGGACTGTGAGCATTTAAATGTTATTGTTGAAGGTGGGAATCGAAAGCAGAAACTGTTGATCTGAAAACTCTAACTAACGATTCAATTGTAAATCTGGCCATTACATAATATATTTATAGTTAATGTAGTTTTTAAATTTTGAAATACCGTAAAAAAGTTTATTTTTAAAAGTATTATTTAATCTACAATTTATGAAATTTTTTTTTACTGAAATGAACTTTCTTTTTAACTTAATTTAATAACTCAAATGAATATACTTTCACTAAAATCTGTTTATATAATAATTATGGCTTAATTCAATATTTTTACTCAAGTAAATGAAAATGAACTCTTATGCAAATTTATATATTTCAAATGAAAATATGAAACATTGCATTAAAACAAAACATATATCTAGTTTATAGTTTTTGATTTGGTCTTACAGCAAACCTAGTGAGAAATTTGAATTAATCCATAGACTTATTAATTTAATAAGTAGTAAAAAATTAAGGGAATTATGTGATAGTTTGTATTAAAATAGAAAAAAAACGACGAGTATTGAATTATATAAATGAAACCAAGGTACTATTGCATCTATTTGGGATCAATAAAGATAACTTTAGATAATTTAAAGTAATTATTTATTATTACATGATATTTTAAACCACAGGGTGATAAATGTGATAATTAGTTCAGAAAACTCTAAATTCTAAATCACCATAGAACGAATCAATGAGCTGAGTTAATTCCCCATAAAATTATTTTCTAAAATTACTTTTTTGATTTATTTTAAGTAAATATGATAATCCTTCATGTAAATATATGAGGTTTTAACATGATCGATCACCTAATTTTTAACTATTTAGGTAATAATTTTAATGAAGAAAATGTTCATGTTCAATAATTTACTTTCTTTATTACCTTCTCTTTGTTTCCATTCATATGGAGAAATTTAAGATAAATCCAAAGTTTGTATTTCTTACTAATAAGATCATATTTTTTTATTTCAAATAAATCATTTTTAATAGTGAATTCATTATTTTCCTATAAGTTTGATAGGCGTTGCTATAAATTTTACTTTTGGAAAATGATAAGTTTTTGAAAGCATTCCCTCAATAACATAATTATTTTTTATTTACTTTCATGTAATTTAATTAAATGAATAACTAACGTTAAATTAGTACAAAATAAATGCTTTGATCAATAATTTAACAGAATAAGTATTTAGTTACAACGCAATATAAGAATAAATTGTTTCATCCCAGAGATAGTTATTTTCTTTATTTATGAATGATATCATTAAAAGTTAAATAAGTGTAAGTATTTTCTTGAACAATATTGGGGTATCATCATCTAATAATGAATTTTGAAATGTATATTTTTAAAATTCATTTTAAATTTATTTACAGCAGTATAAAAATATTTAACTTATTTTTCACTTGCATAACACCTCTAGGTGTAAGACATTGCTCTCTTAGTTCCTCTTCCATAATATCATGTTTCGGGTCGAGTTTTCCAAATTTTAATCCAGATAATTTTTAAGAATTTAAAACGATTTAATATTGACCTTTCTTTCTTTTCCCGTAATACATAGTTTTAATTTATAGCTTAAAGAGAAGCATAACAAAAATGAACAGAAAAATACTTTTAAAAGCAACGTCCCATTTCCATTCAGAACAAATATTACATTTTTAAATTAGTCATTATTAACCTAAAAATTATATAGAATGAAAACTAAAATAAGTGTGATTAAAAATCTGAACTATGAAATTTTTGCAAACGCATTTTGAATAGAAAAGTTGAAATGTGTCGCTTTCAAAGTAAATAATTTAAATTTTTTATTTTGAGTAGGTAAAAGACATCAGTATATTTTGCATAGATATAACTAATTCTTTTCTTTGAATATTCTTTTCTTTTGTCTTTTCTATTTTCTTTTCCTTTAAAATTTCCTTTAAATTTTTATAAATATCATTTATTTTAAATATGAGATTCTCTTACTTTTATAAGAGCATTCTGGATATTATTTCCCTAACGTATTTGTTCTCTTCTTACTTTCATGATCGTGTTCCTAATTATCTTTTATTTTTCAAAAATATTCTTCAGTTCTTATTTATTATTCAAAATATAAGGTACTTTTATCATAAAATGCAGTTCACAGATAAAATTTATTTAATATCAGAGATACTTCTCGTATCTTTTCGTTGCATTTTTGGTTTTTAAAAATATTTATCTTTTTTTCCTTTTCACAATTTAGTTTCATTTAAGTTCTGCTCACTTTTTTCATTTAATTCGTAAAATACAAATTATATATTAAACTCACTTAATAATATATCCCTTATTTGCTTTTAAAATGTGTTCATAAATCATTCTTATAACATTCCATAAGTAAGTTGAAAATAAATAAATTAGTTAAATTTTATCAACAACACACACAATCACAAAGCAAGTTTTACACACGTTTTTTTATTACAACAACTTATAAATATAAAATTTCTTATTTCACTTATATATAACAGAAATGAGATTTATATTTGTACTTCCACTTTCGTTAGAACTCATAATATGTGATTAACATTAATTTATAATTATGACTTAACATTTGAATCAATAAAACATTAATGAAATCTTTATTTAATATTACAGTTATAAAGTATAATTAATATTTTCTATAACATGAATATATCCAGTCACAAATATCAATTAAAATTAATTTTTTTTCAAAAATAGTTGTTATAATAGTTTGAACTTCTATCATCATTTTTCTCATATCATTAAATAGAAAAAGAAAAATATTTGTATAAGGTTGACTTTTTCTTTATTTTAAAAATATTTTAAAAGTTTTATATTAAAAAATATTTTAAAACTGGAATAAAGGAGTTACAGCCATAAATTTATATGATATAAATAAATGCAATGAATTACTTATTCATTGACTTTCGATCAAATTATGGTGTAGTGAATAGAAAATTACTTTTATAGTCAATGGAAAAATTTAATGTACCTAAAAATTTTTTTAGGTTGGTTTTAATCACTTTAAATGAAACTCAGCTAAGAGTCAAAATACAAAATAATTTGTAGCAACCTATTATTTTTCGGATGACCTCAGACAAGGAGATACACTGGCTTGCTTGCTCTTTAATCTTAGTCTCCAAAAGAGTGTCAAAGACTGCGTAATCAACACTAGAAGAACCGTTTTTCACAAGTCTGTTCACACTTTTGCATTTGCATATGACATCGCTATAGTTTCCCTGATTGTAAGAGCTCTTAAACAAGTTTTCTTTATTTGGAAAGTGAGTCAAAGAAAATGTATTTCACAATAAACCAAACTAGGATCAAATACATGACGACTACCAGTTTTGATGACACATATCCTAAAATAAAAGACTACAAATTCCACAATAGTTAATTGATTCATCTATTTAGGTTCTGAATTGAACACTGTGAAGGACGTAACGCCAGAGAATCGCAACAAAGTTCTGCTAATAACAAATGTTAATACTGAACAAAAGTTTAAACTGAAATACTTACTTATAACTATAAACTCTTTCATTCCATTTCTTTTACGTAATATTAGTCCTGTAAGCATGAAATTATATATATATATATATATATATATATATATATATATATATATATGTGTGTGTGTGTGTGTGTGTGTATGTGTGTGTGTGTGTGTGTGTAACTAAAGGATAATATAAGTGTATGAAGTATGAAACTATAATGCCAAAAAGTATATTTCATACATTATTCTCATTCATCAGTTCAAGAAATTAGCTTAGAAATTAATCTATTGGTTCTGTATTTATAATTCTATATTTATCAAAAGAATAATGACAAAAAAATTGTAGCAAATTCCAAAATTCTTGAAATTTTCTTGACTTCAAATATACCAACTTCATTTAAATAATATTTTATATTAAATTTGAAAGAATGTTATTTAAATTTACCAATAGCAATTAAAAATTCTTAAGGATATTTTGTACTTTGATAATAATTAATCAGGAACTGTTTGTATATAATTTAATGACTTTGGAAATTTAATTATATTTCTTACACATGCATGTTTTTTGGAGTATTTACATGTTTTTTCTAGGAATTCAACTGTCAATTTTGTTGAATGTGATGATGCATTTTTATGTGAAAAATAAGCTTTGCTAATCATATTTTCATGCATTGAATATTTTTACTTGCTTCAAAGTTATCTATCTAAATAAAGTTAACGCTACAGAAAGATTAGCATTTTCAGTCAATGGTAATAATTAATAATAATTTTCAGTATATTTCAGAAGATATTTTTACATTTAATCACACGCAGTTATATGTCTTAAAGTAAGTAAAACAAATTTGTACTTTTAATATAATGGATAACAATATTTGCTCTATTTTTAATTAATTATTTAAGTTCTTTTCTTAGTTAAAATAATACTTTAACTAAAACTAATTCAATAGTAAGATTAATACAAATGCAAAAGCATAAATTTAATAAGAAAAAGTAGACGCACAAAATGCTAATCTTATAAAAATTTATTTTGTAATTTCAATAAATACTGTAAAAATAATTACTATTGAAAGATCAGAATTGATACTTAAATAGAAAATCTTAATGATAAATTCATGTCATCATAGAGTGCCTAATTAAACGAGAATGTTTTATTACATCGAAACTTGCTTAAATCATTTTTAAGAAATAATGCCTATGAATATAGAAGAATAAAATATCTCCCTTTTCTGTTTATGTAATAAAATATTCTCTCAGTCAGATTCTTAACAATTCAATATTTTAAATAAAATACTGAATTATTAAGAATCTGATAGAGAAAATATTTTATTACATTTGATGCATATGTAGAAGATGGATATACATCATTATATTATGCTTAAATAAAAATTTAGAAAAAAGAAGTACACTACCACATATTTAAACAATTTTATTCGCAGTTTGTCTGAGGGATGATTAAGAAAATAGATTTTAAAGTGTTTACCCTAACATTTATCTGTGATTAAGATAATGAGCTTATAATTAAATTAGAAAATTGCTTATGTTAAAAAATTCAATTTAAAAGCACTGCTTTCGTTAAGAGACTTAAAACACTTTTAATGTAATTAATGAAGATGAATTTCTCGTAAATGTGTCTGTTTCTAATTAAATTTATGAGATTCTATCGACATTTTCAAAATAATGAACGTTGTTTTAGTAAA
Organism: Latrodectus geometricus; assembly: GCA_026290005.1. NCBI lineage: Eukaryota > Metazoa > Arthropoda > Arachnida > Araneae > Theridiidae > Latrodectus > Latrodectus geometricus. Next base: position 7,002 of record JAPDSC010080451.1, read on the forward strand.
TTGTTTTTGGACTTCATGTGTGAACATACAACAATTTTATACGTAATTACTTTTATACATTTCTATAAAATTTAAACTTTACATTTATTAATAAGGATGCAACTTCTAAATGCTACATAGGTTTTTTAGTAACACTTTTGCTAGTACAATGGACATTTTTTATTTAAAAAATGAAGTATGTTTAATTTGTTTCCTCATTTGATAGTCCATAATTAAACTCTTTTATAGTTTTAAATTGAATATTTTTTTTATAGTTTTTAAAATGAATTTTTAGAATGCCTGTAATTTATCAATGATTTAATAAAAATAATTATGAATTACTTGTGTATATCAAATTTCTACAAATTATCTGTCTGCTGTGTAATTTAATCGTTCTTTTATTTTTATCATTAAAATTTATACTCTTCTAATACTCCATAAATTTTTTATAACTTTAAAGCAAACTTTCTTAAGAAATACGTAAGATAGAAAAATTTCAAAGAGAAAATCTAATAAACAATACATTATTAAAAAAAATTATATTTTTATTTATTAATCTGCATATCATGTATTTTGAAGTGAAAGTTTCCAAATTCAGTTTGACTTAGTGTCGTGCAAGATGATAGGGATGCATATTTGCTTCTGCTATGATAACTTATTTGAAACTGCTGTTTAGTAACTACATGCATCAAACGATATTTAGCTTAGTTTAGTTCAAAGAAAAGGGATAAATGATAATTTATTTTCAACTACTGATTATAATTATGTAAAATTAGACGAATTTTCAACATATGTCTCGAAATTTAAATGAGATATTTAACAAATGATTAGAATAGAGAAACGTTTTACATTTTCCATTAATAATTGAAAATAGTTAAAATTATGATAATTTAAAAATAATATAGACAATATTTTTTATTTTTAAAAATTCTTTCAAATGTATTGAATGAAGAAATTAGTTTTAAATTTAAAACATGTGAACAAATTGTAATCAATAAATCTGGGTACTTTTGAAGTTTAATTGAAAAATTATAAAACTAAATTTAAATATGTTTCAATATATAGTCAACAATTAACAGAGTTTCATAGATATAAAATACTTTATAACTATGAAATTCTTCCAAAAAAATTATTATTTTTCCATAATACCTTTGATAAATTTTAATGTTTGTTACCGATTTATTGTTTTGCAGTGAAGATTATGAAGTAGATGTTGATAATGATTAAGATTAAGATTAAAACTTATATTTTTTTAAAAAAAATTAATTTACAAAAATTTTTTTTAATTAATAAACAAAAATTTATTTAATAAACATGTGTTACATGTTTATTAAATTTAATTCCGTATATTACTCACCTCTTAACTTCAAATTTCCTCGTTTTAATTTTGTTGGTTTACTACTAAGAACAAAAACCATCTAAAAAATTACTCTTACATTTTTCATTCCTATTGTAATTTTTTATACTAAAATTGCAATAGAAACGAATGGTTAAACACTGCTCTTCAACTTGTTTGAAATGTTTTAATTTATCAACATTAAACAACTATGGGTTAAAATACTTTAGTTTATCAACATTAAAAGTATAGTATTTTAAGTAGTTAGAATCATATAAGTTACAATGCGAAAAAATAATAAGTGAAAGAATAAAATAAGACTTTACATTATTAATAAGGTGTAAACAACTCCTTGGGTAATTACTTCATTAATCAGTTTTAAATAATGACAACGTTCCCTATTAAAATGCATAAAAAATTGTTTATAATAAATAATTTTAGCATGGTAATAAAAAATTTCTTTTTAAAACAAAAACAGAAGATTTTATTGTTATATCATTAAGAATTATTTCGATATTGAGAATTTGTCTTTTATTTAACATAGTTTAGTGGAGTTGTTTTACATTTTTATATTGAAAGGACATTTTTATGAAATTCATATTATTTGAATTAAAACTATTCTACCAAAACAATAAAATCTTATGCATAAAAGTATTTATCTTAATGAACATTCATTATTAGCATGCAAAACACTGGAAACTAATTTCTAAACATTTCTTTAATTTAGTTTAACTTGTAAATCATAAGTAAACTTTAATCTAAATTAATGAAGTTTAAAAAGTTTTTAACTTCATTAATTTCAAATACATTTGACACAATTTATTTACTCACATAATTAATTTATTCTGTTAAATTAATTATTAGATGGCAATTATTGAATGAATTATCAGCTATGCGTTAAAATGCCTAACATTAATGACAGAAATGAGTGCATTTATAAACAGAAAGAAATACAGGAAGAAATAATTAGCGTAAATGAATACATTCAAAGTAGTTTAATCAATGTGTTTTGCCGTTATTCGTAAAATAGTGAAAAAAAAAAATAAAATGGAAAAGTAAGCAAACCATTAAATTGAAAACGTAATTGTATAAATATTTTTTCACTCGTAAAAAGTGCATTTGTTTTACGAAATGAGGGTTTTATTATCAGCATATCAAAAAATAGTAAATTAACTGAGACATATCTGATATTAAAAACATAAAATAATGCATTTATAGAGGCGTGACTTATTTGTAGAAAACATATTATGCTTGCTCAGTGAAACCTTTTAGAATTTTATTGAGTTTAAATATTTAAAATCTTTCAAGAGATGCAATTTTGTTGAAAGAGAGTTTTCCAGTAAAAACAAAACAATTAATGTAATAAAGAATGAAATAGTAATTTAAAATATATGAAATTAAATTGTATCCAGGAGAATAATCAATTAATAATGAATACATTTATTTTAATTAGAGATCTTGAGAAAAAATGAATATAATCACATATTTAAAGCAACTGGAAACAAGTGAAAGGAATCAGAAATCATATAGAATTTCAAAAATGTTATTAATCCGAATTATCTTAAAATTTTTTTTTATTTCTAAAGGTGGGCATTCTTGAGCAAGGAAGTACATTAGCACATTTGCCACAACTAGGCCGGAAACTGCTACTCATTTTATCGTTACCCGGTGGGCACTTGTGAACCAATTCAAAGAGGTACGAGTAGCATTGCCCACGCCACACTACCACAAAACCACAAACCCTTTTATAAGGCAGGCCACATTCATCCATCATCTGAGGAAAGGACAAGAAACAGAGAGAGATAGGAAGAACATCAATGTCCGAGCCGGGATTCGAACCCAGGTTCTCCCCATCCGTAGTCAGTTACGCTGACCACTAGACAGGTTCTGCGGCATTATCTTATAAATAAAAGTAGTATTCAAAATAACTTAAAATATATATTATGATTCTTTATCCTCAATTGTTATTATTTTTTGTTACTCTTCTTCTCTGTTATATGATAGGAATTGATTATTTATAAATCTCTGATCACACACATTAATAATCAGTAAATATAGTGTTTTTTTGCTATCCCAAAATATATTGGAAGATTAAATTTTTGAATCTATACAATGTCATTTCATATCATTCTTCATGATTGATTAAATTGAGTACCCATTTCTTTTTACAACTATATTGTTCAATATGTAAGGAATCTGAGCGAAAAATGTACAGACAAATCATGTTAGTCTTCAATAATTTTTAATTTAATGAATTCATAGAAAAGTTACAAGAAATATTATCAGAACAAGTAACAAAACATTAATCTGTCTAATTTTGTAGCAATTGTCTGTCATCTTAAAAAGAAATCTCAGAGTGTTATCAAATGAATCTTTTTAGCTTCGAATATAGTACTCTGTATTGAATCCACCGACGTTACAAGGGACTTCATTTTCTTGGCTGCAATCTATGATACATTGACCTTCATGTTGATGGTACTAAAGAGATGTAGGTTTAAGAAAGGTAGAGTTCATTAAAGAACACTCAATTTCTCAAATTTAAATTTTATTTATAAAAGCAGTTTTGTAACTCATGTACTTAAATATTATAAAATTGTTTTATTAGTAATGATAACTCTTCATGAATTAAACATATCATTTAAATATTGCTTTATCAAGATATTGCAATTCAAGAAGCATAGAAGATTTTTACTATATTTTAAAAGTACTTGCAATGACAGAAATCCCTTCGTAAGTAATCAGAATAAAAATAGATTAATGAAAGAGACACAAGAATGTAGTAATCTTTACTGAAATTTTAATAATATATCAAATGATTCTTATATATAAATTCTCCGTAAATGCAATTTTATAAAATTTAAAAAGTGTACAAAAATATTTAATTAAATTATATAAAATGACCATAATATTTTTGAAACAATTAATTTTTTGTAGGTATTTGGAAAATAATTGTTTTTTTACTTTTATTGTTTTGTACTCTTTCTTTCGTAAAAAGTAGTCTTTATGGAATAAAATTGTCAAGCAAATGAATTAAGTGATGAAGTAAGTTTTTTGGAAATAAATTTATAAATCTATTTTCAGTAAGGGATTTTTGGATTCACAACTGTCAGTTAAGGTACAGTAAAAGACAATGAGACAGTATTATTATCCATGATTCATGGTAATAATTTCGTAATGACTATTTGAAAATTCAATACACTGAAAATCAGTACTTATTTTATACTTCACTGCTTGGTTTTTAGTGACTCAAAAGTTAGCCAACTGTGAATGTTGCAGTTTATCAAACATTCATATTCAGATTAAATGTTGCATGGTATAATAAGATTGAAATACGACAATAAATATTTCTATCTTTAAAATAATAACAATAAAGTTTTATTTATTCTGATGATTCAGTTAAAACTAGAACATAGACAATTTGAATAAATTTAAATTAATAAATTCAATTATATTATTTTAAAAATTCTTAAAAATAACATAGTTAATTGATTTTTTATTTAATTATAAAAAAGAAATAAGTTGCATTAGCTTATTGAAAATATTTTTTACTCATCTATTTTTATTGTTGAAATACATTAGCAAAAGAATAAATCCAAGTAACCTAAAATAAACGTATTAAAATTGAAATTTAAACTCTTTTAAAAATGTATTAATAATAGGGCTTTAATTTAAGTACAGTATAAAATGTTAAAATCTTTTTTAAAGCTCTTTAAGAATAGCGGAATTTTAATATGAAACCAAAATTTGTTAATAAGTTGAATATATAACCGGTCTTAAGGCTGATTCGTTTTGTATTGATATATAAAAATGGAATGAAGTAAGCTGCTAAAAGTGCAATCATATTTGTAAAATTACATTTTATTACATGTATTCAAAACTTAGTGATTGAATCTAGTATTTTATAGTCGTTTTTTCCATGCCAATGTATGTGCTTTAAAAGTTAATATTAATTGTTTTGAATTTTTGAGTTAAATTTATTAAGTGGCAATAAATTTATCATAAAAATTAGTTTAAAATATTGTTTTAGTGCCTTTAGTATTCTATCTCTGCTCAAGGAGAAACAAAAAAAATCGTTAAAAATATTTGGGCTTTTTTTCTTATCATTAACCGCAGTAATTTTAAATGATATATCAAAAAATTTCCCAAGAGGAACTTCAAAAAACCAACTAAGCAAAAATCAACCAGGAAAAAAAGGGAAAAATTGTATAAAAACATAGGATACACCAAAAAGATGTGTTCCCAAATTAAAAAAAAATACACCCATAATTAATCTTCATTATTTTCCTTAGTTAATTGAGTACTTAGAAAAAATAAGAGATGAGAAATCTTACTAAGTTATTAAACTAATTTAAAGTGTTAGCACAAGTCAACAAAATTAAATGCAATATAAAAATAGCTTTTTATTTAGATTTTAATGGTTTTCATATCATGTGAAAGTATAAGTTCTTATAAATATGAAAATCGAATTTCGTAGATTTTGAGATTTTACTTCTGATTATCAAAATAATTGATATTTTTGGATTCAGTGTATCAAAAGTATGAAAGCCCTAACAATGAGCTTAATTATTTAACTACATTTATAAATAATTTTTTCTATAAATAAGGACCTAGATTTAAGATTATAACTACACTTTTTTATAAGGCAGGGAAAATACAGTTACAAAGATTAAATGCTATGTTTCAAAGAATGTATTGCTTTGACACATAAGAAATTGCAAATTTGAAATTTCTTTAACCAATTAAAAATTCTATCAAAGCATGAAAATAAATAATCAGCTGAAATTTACAAACAAATTTAATTTGAAATTATTAAGATATTAAAGTTCTAATTTATTTATAATTTTAATCTCTAATTTTTTTAGTTTCTAGTGTTCAAAGAACTAAAGAATTTTAATTAAAATTTCATATATTACTACCGAACACAAATTTAGTATACATATGAAATTTAAATAAAATTCATATATCTTCTTTCAAAATGAATATAAAATATTTCTCTTACAGTTTGACGTATTTATATTGAAGAAATATGAATTTGGTTTCCTTTAACATTTTTCGTATGGTTTATTTGTGTTTCACATATTGAACTCTTTTTCCACTGATTTATTGGAAAATTTACTGAATCGCCCATGTTGCTAGAATATTAGAAATAGAAATAACATATATTTTTGCAATATCTTTAATATATTAGCATGCATGAAAACAAAAAAGGTAACTTAATGTTTAAACTGGATATAAATTTTATGCGTAGATACTTTTCAATAAAAGTTTATTCTTCATAATTTTTGCCAATATAAGTATTATTAAATTACTCTTTTTTAACATGTGTGATTTTTATTTCAACTAAAATTAAGAGCTAACAAAAGCCAAAATTATTTTTCTTTTTCAAGGATACTAAACAATGGGTTAAAAAGAAAATTAAGGTTTTATATAGTTTATTGTTTTAAAACTATAACGATTCATTTTAGCAAAAATAACAAATATAATTATCTTATTATTAAAATTTATTTTCTTTCTTATCATTTCAAAATAAATTGAATTCCTCTGAAATTCATTATGAATATTTTTTAGTAGAAATATAATCCACTGAATAATCATTAAAGATATTTCTGTATTGAAAGAAATATAACAGAAAAATCATTATACTCAAAATGAAAAACTATTTTTATTTCATTCGCAACAAAAAACATTCATTTCAATGAGTTATTTTTATTTTTTATAATTTTCTTAGAATCGAAATATATCTCTTCGGTATCAATGCAACAAAACCATTTTGATGAAATAAATATGCTGAAATTTAAAAGAAATCTAATTAAAAGTACTGAAAAATGAGTATAAAGATTCAGAAAAAATAAAAATAAAGGTATAATAATGGATAAGTTAGAGGAATAATGTATCCTTCTGTCTCTTTGTGTGTACATATCATGTTTATGTGTATGTGAATCATAATATTTGCTTAGCTTAAATATTGTATTTATACAGTTTTAGTATATTAACTTTCTTATATTCTAAAATTTCGAATTAAAAATATTTTTTGTCTTCGAATGTAAGCAGTTTGATCACTTATGTATTTTTGCTTGAATATATTTAAGTACATGTGTGGTGGAGAATTGCAAAGGTTTAGTAATTTAATAAAAATATTATTCATTCGCAACAGATTAATTGATCAGGCATAATTGTTTCAATGATAGGATATTTTATAGACATAGAGTAATTTAAAACATATTTTTTTATCAGAGGTAAAAACTAACAATATTCATTTCTCAGTTTAATATTTAACAAAATTAGCGTTTTTTCAGTAATGATTCAATATTCTACAAATGAATAGAAAAATTTTATATTTAAAATGTTTTTTTGCGTGTTGTTATACCATAAAAGTTTCAAAGCTATTTCTAGTATTGTTTACTATACTGTGAAATATTTTTAAGTTCCAATCATGAAATTTCATATTGCAAGTGTTAAATACTTTTTATCATGAAATTAATATCTCAGAGTCTATATAGTTAAACACATTTTTAATAATTACTAGTTTTCAGTTATTTAAATAACGTGTTCTGTAAAAAAGCCATTTACTAAAAGATAATTTTATCATTCATAAAATACAACAAAAATATATTTTCGATTAATAGGTAGAATTACAAATATAATTAATTTAGACTTTTATTTATGGGATATTGATACATAAGTATGTTAAACGTATAATAATTTTCAGCGAAAATAGCTTAATAGAATTAGTGATCTTGGAGTTTCCTGTTTATTATACGTATTTATGTATGTAAACATTATTAGCACTGAAAGAAAACAACTTATACTGTAATTAAGGGACATGCTTTATTGTTGAATTTTTCAGTTTATAAACATTTTTACTTTCAAATATTAGATAAACAATACGTGTAGGTATCTAATAGGTATTATTTAAATAAATAATGTTTCTCACTTTCCTCACAACATTAAGTTCATAATAATATTGATTTTTTTTATTCTTATAATGTGATCTTTCGTTTATACTGAATTCTTTTTTCAAAACAAAGGCAGTTTAGTAAATTGATGTAATGATCAACAATAATAACCATTCATTTATTTCTATTTTCCTTTTAATAAGGATTTTAGTCATCATGTTATTAAGTGAAAAAGATGATCAATTTCTTATTGTACTTTTTAAGGTTTTTATAAGTTTTAATTAATGTTTCATAGAATTTTTTCTTCTCCATTACATCTTTCAACTTTATATTCAACTAACAACTCATGAATTTCTTGAATCAATAAAAAAATAGTTTCGAGAAACGATTTTGCTTTATTTAGTTTATGAGGTAATTGTTATAAAATTATCTGAGTAATAAATGAAATTTAAAATTTTAAAGTAAAAATATTTTATTAATAGATGAAATTTAAAGTTATAAAAATATATGAAGTATAAATTTATCATTTCATTCAATAGAAAATACAAATATTATATTATATCTATATAAAATAATTGATATATGGACTCTGTTTTTTTAAACACATTTAACAATTTGTAAAACATTAACACTATTTAGCAACTTTTTCGTTAGATCAAATAATATTTGTTTATATTGAAATATCGTTTGATATTGAAATTTCATCAAAAAACTTTTTTCAACTCATTTAAACTGAAATAATAAGAAAACTTGGTTATAGTTTTAACATGGTGTATATTCTTAAAATTTATTTTCATTCCTTAAATACATGAATACTATCATGCTTTTAATCAAATTATATATATAAATAGATAATCGCAATAATAGTTATTCACCATTAATGTCCTAAAGATAAATTGTAATAAAATGCAGATTAAAGTAATTTCTATGATTAAATTAGTTTAAGTATATTATAAACAATGAGCTTATTTATTGGTACTTGTTTACTCTCATATATAGATCTTATCAAAATAAAAGCTGATTTTCTTCTCTTTTTTAAAACTAAAAAATTTTATGAATGCATTGTCTCTCTCAAATTAATATCAGCTTTATCATAAACTTAAAGCTTTAAAAAATGTTATTTATATTATGGAATATGTTACGAGTATTTCAAATAATTAGCTTTGGAAACGAATTCATTATTTTTTTTCTATTGAAATTTTTATGGCATTTTAATTTTTAAGATAAACTCTAAGAAAGATGAAAACTTTTTTTTATTTGATCCATTTTAATAAAATAAATAGTTTATAGCTTAATATAAAAATTAAATTATTGATACATTATAAAAGAAAATTAATATAATGCATCATTCATAAACATATTATTTATATGAAGAAATGATTCTAAAGTTACCCAACATTGTTAAAATATTTTTTCCAATTCTTATTTATGTATGATTTTAACTTACAAAACAATGATAATTAACAATTTTATTAATCCATGCCCTTTAATTTTAGCATGCACAAAACGATTGATATACATACTTGTTTATTGAGGAATTGCATTACCCATGCTCTGAGTGAAAAAAAATTCCTTATTGATACCAAAGACATAATGAAGTATTTTTAAACCTACTTTATAAAAATAAAAACTGTGTATCCAAAACATATAAATGAAATCAATCAACAGTATTTAAAGAAACTATTTTTTAATTAGTGTTTTCGAATAGTATTCTTGAGATTCATTTGATTTACGCAAATAAAAATAATAAAAATGCAAACATCAATTGTGTGTATGAAGATTCGATACTTTTATTAAACAGATAAATGCTGCACAAAAATATTTGCAAATTTTAATTTTTGTATAAGTTAATTTTGTCAGATAAAAACGCTGTAATAATAAGGTATACTTTTTATAAAGCTCTGAAAAATGTGAATAAATTCTATAATAATAATATTATATTTCTAGATTAAAGAAAGTAATTAAATTAATTTTAAAGGTAATATTTTCTGAAATTCAAAATGTTAATATTTTCTTACGTTTTTAAGAATATGCTGTAAGCTCAAGAGAGTTTAGTATGAAACTGAACTTTTCATTGTATCATAAACTTAGTTTAAAACCATAACTAAGCGTTTTTTTTTAATTGTTATGAAGATAAAACTCACAATAATATTTTAATAATTAAATTCTTTATTTCAAATGTCACAAGTTTTAAGCTTAAAGAAAATTTTAAGGAAGAATTAATTTGTTTAATCATGACTGTAACAAAGTTATTTCCTGATATATAGTACATTTTTTTAAAGAATAATTTTGTTCAGATAAAAGGATATGTTTCGTGTTATTAAATATCTAAGCAATTCTTCTCTTTTTAATTAAAAGAATACTTTTAGTATGGTTGTCAGCCAAATCTCATTAGCTTATTCTAAAGTTTTATTTCATAGCATGGTTTGACTATGATAAATATTATTAATTTAATTCAAGAAAAATATGATATTCTAACTTATATTTTCATATTTTTTTATTTTCATATGTTGTTCTATGGTAGAAACATTATACTGGAGAATAAAAACTATTCTTTTATCTTTTGAAAACTTACTAAATAAAATATTTAGCTATTTAAGGAAATTTATTGTAACTGGGTAAAAATAAAAATTTTTTAAGCACATTAAATTTATTAAATTATTTAGAAGCAAAATATTAAATGAATCTTTAGTGCAAAAAATTGAAGTACATTGAAACTTACACATAATATTATAAACTCTTCTTTCCAATTAAATTTAATTCAAATACGAAAGTTATTGCTTTAATCCTGAGAAACAATCACTTTTTTAAGACCAGTTTAAAACATTACTTAATTAAATCATTATTCAAAAAATATGCATTAAATGTTCGGAGCAGCTTCTTTTTATTTATATATTTAAAGTGATTTCTTTCCAATTTATTTATGATGAATAAAATTGTTAAATTGTAAAATTTTATAAAATTGAGAGGATTATACTATTATAAAGCTTTCATTTTTATAACAAAAGATTAAAAATATATAGTTAGATTTATTTTAGTAGTAGTAGTAGATAGTAAGTTATATTTTAGTAATGATCAATTAAAAGTAAGTAGGAATGGTAAAGGAAAGCAAATTTTCATGTAAACAAATATATTCTATAAATTGTAGTTATAAGATATGTTAGAAAATAAATTATAAAAGTAATAAGAATTATTTGCATAATTGTTGATTAAATTTAAATTTTAATATGGAATATATAAACTTTTGAAGTGTGACTTAAATTCATTTTTACAATAAAACAAATGTCATAGTTGAAAAATTGTAACGTTAACTGCTTACTGAAATATGAAAAAATTATGATTGACATCATTTTATCATTTAAGATAAGCAATTTAAAATAGTTCCTTTTTCAGTATATCCTTTAAATTGATTCCTTTATTACTTGACTAAAATTATAACAAAACTTTAGTAATATACTATTTTTGATTATTAAAATGGAATAATGTTTAATTTTTTACAATCAGTGATAATTTCTTTTATTCTATTTTAATTTTATTGCTCGTTTATTGTCTCAATTTCTCATTAAATTTATCATGAAATAATTAAAATTTCTAACTATATCTATGCAAAAATTAATATTTTCGTCGGTATCTATTAAGTAGTTAAATATAAAATGTAAATATTGGAGTTATGTAAGTGTTCTATACAACATTTATATTTTAATTCTTATATATTTTAATTTTATGTAAGAATTTGTAGATTTCTTATTTTTTTGTAATTTTTTTAAATGACATTTTATTCTTTATTTTATATTAATTACATATTTGATGGGAAAAAAGCAATATTTTATAAAACGTTGTTTGAAAAATAATACAAATTTAAAAGATCCACTGATTAAATATATATGTACAATAAATGTGAAAATAATACTTTATTTGAATTGTAGTAAAGTAAGGCGGAATCTTCTCATATAAGCAAATATCTGTATTTATATTTTTCATTTACTAAGGAATGATCTAGTTGCTTTTTTTTTTATCACAGATTAAACTAAGAAATAATTGAAAAAAAGTAATTAATTTCAGAATTGAAACATATTCATGAATTGATTGTTCATAGATTCTTGAATAATTGTTTTATTTTTGAAATCTACTTGTGTTTAATTGCTTCTACATTGCGGAAAACAACGACAAAAGAATATCCCATTTAAGTAGAAAATTAAAAAAATAATTTTTGATTAGATTTCACTGATCATTTGGAAGAGTTATGTGTCAGTAAAAATATTTCCATTGATGGTGTGCAATTATATTACGAAGAATTATATTATTACCTCGATGAATGAGTCAGTAAAGTTGATATAATACTGCAATGTAGTAATAAAATGATTTTTAGTAATTAAGGAACACATTGGGTTTCTATAAAAAAGCCATAATTACATTGCAGTTTAAATATAGAAAATAATTTGCATTAACTTTTTTAAATTTGTTAGATGCATTGAATATTAAACAATTTGGTAAAGAAATATTTAGAGTTCCATCTTCTTAAATATTAAGCATATTTAATTAAGCATCAAATACTTATGATCTTTTACTTTCCAATGGTTAAAAAATGAATTTTAGTAAAATTATCCAATTGTAAGTATAAATGCAATTAGAAAAATAACTGATATCTGCAAGTAACTGTCATTAGCAAGTGATTATTGCAGTGTACAGCATTATATCCATCGATAAGATTGAAACTTTTGCAAAAAATGCTAAAAAGTTACCATTCTGTTACGTTTTATGCTCTCATTATAGTGGAAAAAGTTTGAATTATAATTCAACTCTTACTGTCATCACCTTTCAGATCCTTATGGGAATAATTTTTCTTTATATATTGAGAATTTATTGTATGTATGTGTGTGTGGTTGTATAACTGATATTTTATTCATATAAAACTGAATAATAATAATCATCATTACATGATAATATTGAATTTTATTTTATATTTAATTTACATACGACAATTTTCGCTCTTCTGTTTTATTGGAGAATTTCTTATTTTTTTAAAATTTTAAATATTGTGTTTTAAAAGCATCCTACATTTTTCATTATTTTGTAGCTTATTAGTACTATTTATCAAAGATCATTTACCCAACTTTTTCTTTTCTTTTTTTAATGCTTATGCGTTACTTTACAGTTAGTGAATTTTCAATCTTCCGGCCATTAAATAGTATTTTGTTGAAATGCATCTCTGTAGTCCCAATCAATTAAGATAATTCAAACAATCTTTCAAAAGCATTTGCCATAATATTTTTCGTCCACCATTTCGCCTCTGGTTGTATTTGGTATTTTGATCGTTTAATTTTCACTTTGTATTTTTCTTTATAAAAAATATGAAACAAGATTAGCAAGATGGGTTTTTACCAACAGAAGGCTGTCTTTTGATGAAGTTTTTTTAAACTAAAATTAAAAAAATATTATTTATTGAGTACTGATAAATTACTCCGTGTCTATTTCTAAGAAATAGAACCAAGTAAAATGCAATATCACACATATTTCATTGACATAAAATAATAAATATCTATTACACATAAGAAGTTAAATATGATATTTTTATGAAAATTTGAAGGATTTAAATACTAGAAACTCAATTAATAAAGTTTAGGAATATTTTAAAAATTGAATTAAATGTGGTAAAAATCATTCGACTTATATATAAATATTTATTGTTATAAAATACTTTAATGGCGAGAAATGTGATAAACATTTACAATACATACAGGGAAAAATTTTCAACAGTTTGATTAATTCCAGAACTAATATATAAGCATCGTACTGTAAAATAATATTTACTAAATAAATATTTTCTAGATGGGCAAGAAATAAAAAAATACAAAAAATTGTAATAAATTTAAAAAATAAAGTGTCTTATGTCAATTTTATCATATTTTTGTACTGTAGGATAATGAGATCTCAGAGGGAGAAAATGTGATTTTAGTGATTTTAGAAAAAAAAGTCAATATTTTGTAATTTATTGAATTTTAGTAGCGTGGAAATTTTCATTTTTTAAATTTTATGTTTATTTATGGAAAGCAGCTTATGAAGTTAAATGTATATAGGTAAGTAAATATTAATTATAGAAACCTTAATATAGTATTATATTTGCATTTTGTATTTCATTTATTTTTTTCTTAAAAGCAACGTTTGGTTGGAAATATTTTGTTTTAAAATTTTGATTTAAATATTTTAAGCCAAGTCAATAACTTCTAAATTTGTATGATTGTCCCTAGTGCGAAAATTTGTATGTTTTATTTTTCATCAGGTATTTATGTAAATATTGGTTCATGTTTTATTTTTTTGAAGGATAATGAAAGTAGATTCTTAAGCCAAAGACATTCATTGAAGTTTATTTGCATTTCTGTGAGCAATTTTGTGAAGTGACTTGAATATGAAAAATAAAATCTACTTAATACCCTCAAAAAATAGCTGACAATAATAAAATGAAAAATAGATAAATCAAAAAGAAATTAAAACATCGCTTTTGGTATATCCAATCTACAATTGTAATTTTACCAGAAATATTTAATCCTTTTTAAACATCTATGAAAATAGAACAACATAAAATGATTATTTTAATGAAATAATATTCAAAAATTTAATTTTTTTCAAAATTATTTTATTTTTAAATTTTAGATAAGTTATAAATATTTTTTAATCGAAAATATTTTCCAGTTAAAGTATTTTTTAATTCAAATCAAAATTGAGTGTCAAATTAATTTGGCTCAAGTTTTCACAAACAAGATTATAAAAGTTATTTGCAAGGAGAAAAGATTTCTACATGTGCAATTTAAATGTTTTTGCGTAACGGTTTTTAATTCTGTAAATGAAAAAAATATTCTCATTTAAAAATACTTTAAATATTTATTAAATGTCAAAGTAGAAGAATATTTTTGTGTTTCTTAACTCATCTTATCTAATTTTTATAAAAATTATAATTTTTAAATAATTATTTTTTAAAAAAAATATTTAATTATTTTGTGAAAAAAAGATTATATTTAATTATTTTCAAGCGGATAAGTCTAGAAAATACATTTAAAGAGAGAATCATGAATTATGAATTAAGCTTACATATGCTTAAATTATTATTGAAAAAAGTTTGATTTTTATCAAATTAAATAGTATATTTCAGAGAGGGAAAGAAAAAGAGAAAATAGAGAGATTTCCCAATATTTGTAAAATTTGAAACAAAATATTTTCTACATCTAATTACAAAAGTTAAGTTATGCTATAAGCAACTAAAATTAAAAAGCATTTTTATAGTTAAAATGAGTGAATTGGATTTTTTTTTATTTTTTAATTAAAATGGGTTTTAGTCATTTTAAGGAAAGTTCTTTCTTTCTTTGGGATATTGCTTATGACAGCATGAAAAACTAATTCGTTTAATCTTAGAAATACATTTTTTACATTTCATATTCTATTTTAAAAAAAAATAATGCAAAAAATAGAGAATATTTTTCCAAAATTTGAATTATTCTTGATTAAACGTTAAGACATTAAATATTTTTATAAGTGAAAGAAATTTAATTAATAAGATTAGTTTCCAGAATGGAAAAACAAGAGAATTAAATTCTGAGCAATACTGAGATTGATGTATTATCTCTGTTAGTGGTAAAAGATTTTTGATGTCATAATAAAGTTTTCTTTTTTGATAAAGGAAATAAAATTAATTAAGAAATGTCTAGCAATAAAATAAGTTTTAGTCATTTAAAATATAGCTTAATTATAATGTTTTTGAAATGAAATTTACTTGATTTCATTTTTATGTATTTACAATTATGAAATAAATTTAATAAAATGTATTGGAAATCAGAAAATTTTTTTATTAAATTAAACAGCTGAAAAAGATAAATGAATTATTTTTATTGCAATTAATAAACATTTTCAAATATTTGAATTTATTTCATTAAGACAAATTATTAGAATTTAAATAAATTAGGAAATATTTTTAAAACTTGAAAAATTGAAAGATAATACCATATCACTTTTTATAGCATTAAAAATTATTATGGAATAAATGTTGGAATAAATTAAACTATTTGTTTATGAAGCATTAATTAAATTAATCTAAATTTTTTAAAGAAGAAAAATTAACAATTTTTATGAAGAAACTTTTCTGTTAAATTACATTTTCAGCAAAAAAGACAGTTTACTTTAATAAAAGTTTACCAGTAGTCAGAGAAAATATTTTTATGAGTGCTCTGGCATTGACTTGATTTACGACCGTATTCACCAAACACGGGTTAACTTGAGTGTAGCCGAACTTGGATATAACTCAACTCTAGTATGACTCGCTGATTCTTATTCACGAAGCGGGGAAATTCCCGTGTAAAACAACTTTGGAGTTAACCGAACACGGCATGTAAGACGGCTTCTGATTGGCTAGCAATTCTGCACATCAATGTCAACAAACATATCGATTAAGACCGCCATTGTTTGTTGACTCGGCGCTAACACTCCGAAATCGTAGGGTTATTCTAGGAACCATATAGGCGAGTTAATCGCTGTTTTTGTAGGTGAATAACGTTTCATGACTTAACTCGCCCTTTACCCTGAAACCTCGTTTAACTCTGGTTGGGGAATACGGCCGTTAGTGTCATCAGTTTATAAAGCTTTGCTTAATACGATTGTTAAAACACTACTACTACTAATAATAATAACAACTGAAAAAAATAACAGCTTGATTTAATTGTTTAGCATTTTCTTGTAAGAAAAACCTTAAAATAATAATAAGTAAGAGTAACAGTTTCTTATAAATGTCTTTATTTAAAATTCTTTATCTCATCTTTATGAAATAAAGAAATATTGTTTTAACCAATTAGAGAACTGCTACATCACATTCATGTTTCACTAAATCAGAGACTGTACTCATATATAATCATTTATGTGATTTTACATTTCCGATAACACTGTAATAGAATTAGTCACACAAGAGTAAACACCTTATAAAAGGTTTTCAATTATTTTCATTGCTTTTAATCTAGTAAAGAGCAATGCAAATATATTTTAAAGTGAAAATATTCAAAATGTCTATTAGTTTCCCACTGAAGATAAAAATATTGCAGTTGATTAATTAAGTTATGTTAAAGTAAGTATTTTAATGTAAGATGAGTGATTAAATTACATTTAAATAGACAAATTCAATCGTTATGGATTTTACTAATAGAAACTTACGAAACAAATTGCATGCTCATTTTTGAAATTATAGTTCTGCATTTTGTAATCCAAATGAAATTAAATTTAATTGTGGTATAATTATATTAATTTTAATAATGAAGTTTTAAATTTGCATAAGAATAAGGTCTTTCAATAAAAGAAAACTTCTTAAATGTTCATTCGCACTATAGAAGTATTTTCATCAGTATATAGAGAAAAAAGAGGTGCAATAATTTTAGTTTTATTGTTTAGTATTTTGCATTTAACTATCTCGTCATATATATTTAAAAAAATAAAACAATTTCAGTTGTTGATAATTAATTACGTTTAATCAATTATGAGGTATAATTTGAAAGCAATTGCTAAGCTTATAAAAATTTTCTTAAATTTCAATATTAACTAAGTAATTAATTAATAAATTTATACAATTAAAATACAGATACAAATTTAATACATAGATAACAAATAGTTATTTTTATGATACATAATAATTAAAGACATATAATTGCATTCTAATGAAAATAAATTTTCTTAGTTAGAGTTTTGTTGTATTTGCCGTTGATTATAACACACAAATATTAAATTAAATAAGAATGCTGTGTAAAGGAGCAAAGTATCGCAATAAATAAAGCATGAATAGTTATTATTGAATTCATTAGTTCTATGCTGAACTTTTTTATTCTTATCTAAGGTAAGAAAGTAAAAGTTTTCTTTGGTTTGAAACATGTTATGTGTTATTCTGGTACTTTCCTAACTACCCGAAAGAAAACTCTCTGTTTGGGTTTTTGATTTTCAAATCATTTGTTACATTCATAATAATAAAGGTGAGCGGCAGTTATTTTTTTAAGCGTTTGTCTATATCAAGAACATTAGTCATGTTAACGATTTGAAACAACTATGATTTAAATAAAAAAATATGATTATTGTTTATTGAAAAGTTGATTAATAATACAATTTTAGAAACTAATTGTCTGAATGATCTGAAATTAGTTTAAAAATTTATTCAATTATTTAAAAATCATTGCAATTATTCCAAAGAGAAACTTCGAAACAAAAAAAAGTGATTACTCATTAAATCCTTTATAAGTACTTTGAAACTAATTTAAAAAAATCCCTAACTGGTTACAATTTAAAAGGCAATGTTC
Organism: Latrodectus geometricus; assembly: GCA_026290005.1. Classification (NCBI taxonomy): domain Eukaryota; kingdom Metazoa; phylum Arthropoda; class Arachnida; order Araneae; family Theridiidae; genus Latrodectus; species Latrodectus geometricus. Next base: position 25,529 of record JAPDSC010080451.1, read on the forward strand.
TATTTATTTTAAGCAGGCTTATACTGAAGTGTTTCATTTATATTGAGTTAAATAATAATTTTTAAGATCATATAAAATATAATCATAAATTTAAACAATTATTTAACTTTCTGATTCAAATAAATTACTGTTGTATATGTAATGTCAAGTTGATTCAGTGAGCAAATGTTTAAATAGAGTTTGAAGGGCATGGATTTTAATTTGCATTTTATTTGTTGAAAATGTGGTGGAAATAGTTTCTTGTTGTTCTCAAGAAGTTCAGAACCAAACTTGATAGAAACACATGTAATAAATCTTCAAACGCAGTAAGTATAATGGATTTTTTTTATATTAAGACATGAGCTTTCTGCTATCAAAATACTACTTCTTATAAACTATCGCTGCTTAATGAATGATTTGAGCTTTTCAAAGTATTAGATATTTAATCCTTGTCACAACTAAATAATGAGATATGAAATTTGTATTTCTGCTTTCTGAATGAAATTCTTTATTAATGGGATTGAATACTAGAGTTTTGGGATAGATTGAAAGTTCTTCAATTTTTTCATTTATAGCCCCCGGTATTGATCTATTATCTACAAAAAGTACTTCTAGTAGGCAAAGAAGATGAAATGGATAAGCAAATACTTTTAAGCAAACTGTCGTCTGCTGTTAGACTTCCAATTATGATATATCAAATATTGTATTTCTGACTAATTTTTAAGATCAGTCATATAAATTTAATCTTATTTGAAAATTACAATTATTGATTATTTAAAATAAAGGATTAAGTTCACTATAATCTTAGAAAAACAGATATGGTAAGGGTGAGTAAATGTACTTGTTAACTTTTTATTTGTGTATACACACGCATAGCAGTAATATTTTATCAACAGAATGAATTATCATTACTGCAAGCTTATAATAACTTGAAATTATTTATAAAATCTATTGAAATTATCTGAGGATTTTAATCGTATCTTTAAATTTAAAAACAATTTATTGTATGCAATTGATGTGTAATTCTATAAAAAATAACACTCTAAAACTTAATGTAAAATGGATTATTTAAAAAATTTAAGTTATGTCATGTTCTTAGTCTACCTCTTGGATAGAGTGAATAAAATTACTTTTGACAGTGAATAGAGAAAAATTAAACTAAACTAACCAGAAAAATAGAATATCTTCTATTAATTTTATAATTATACTTTTCACGTCTTTCAAATGTGTACAACATTTGTAAAAGTAAGACCTAGGTTTTCTAATTACTAAACTAT
>JAPDSC010080451.1:26884-47099 GCA_026290005.1 Latrodectus geometricus
AAATTTCTGTATTCAATGCCTCTTCAGAAAGAAATGTGAAAGTATTTATTTTTAGTAATAATTAATAGAGAAATTCTAGTAATTATATTTATTGTTAAAAGTAGTTTTTATTCATTACTCTGTGTTGTGTTCTTCTTCACTCGTAAAACTTTATTCTGTCTCAGTGAGATTCTATCTAGTTAAATATAATAATTAGTTAGGTCATTCGATCCAATAACTCTCCTTCTCTTACATAAATTAACATTTCTATTCATTAAAATTGTTAGTCCGATTACCTAACATGAATATATACTTCGTACCCCAGGGCATATGATTAGGCCTTCGGTAAAAAAAAAAAAAAAAAAAAAAAAAAGATATGGGCATTGTAGGCTGTTTGTCATATGAGGGTTTTCGTATCATCGATTTTAGCTATATTTTCTAAACTTACGGAAAGCAATAATCAATTTTTTTCCATTTTTCTGAGTAAAATTTCAGAGTTTTGTTTTATAATGTAAAACTTACAGAAAATAATTATTTACCAAATTTATTATACGAAATAATAAAATTTTGCATTTTTCTTAGGTTGACTCTTTTGAATTATTTTCAGCTATAATACCGAATAATAGATTCACATGCTTGAGAAAAAATAAATTTTACTTTAATATTCATCAAATGTATTTTCGTATTAATAATAAAATTTGTTAAAACTTTGTATGTTTCAAGCACTTTAAGAAATATAATTTTCAAGATCAAATATGTTAATGTTTCATTTCAAAAATGTTTTTATGAAAATTTTAAAAAAACGGTTTGCAGAATTTACAAAGTACAAGATTTCAAAACCTTTTTTAAAAATATAATAAGATGTTTTTTCTTTATTTTTATAATAAATTTTGTTACGTGAGCATTTAAGCAATGAATTTCTATCATTTGTGAATAATAGATTTTTTAATATGAAAGATTCTGAAATGGGTCATGTTAACACATGCATATTTCTAATAGTGATATTCTGAAAAGTGATAATTGTGAATTTTTTTTATTAAACTGTATGAAATCCAATTTAAACTATAAATGCATTGGATTTAATACACCCCAACAACAATAAATTTTGAAAGAAACAATAAATTTTAACTTTTATTTATTTATTTTAACTGCTTATATATGCATTGAAGGATCAAAGGTTACGTGAAAGGCACTTCTAACAAATTAAACCCACTAATATTCATGGCTTATGTATTCATACTTTTCTCTAGTACTAAAACATTGTTACATTTTCCTTTGGTGGCATAGACATAATATTTCATTCTGTTTTCGTAACACATGTTTAATAACTGAGGCGTGATGAGATCCTTCCTTACCAAATATAATCTAGAACAAATGGTGGCAAAGTGATTTATGAAACGTACCTCTTAAAATTCACTGAAATAATAAACGAGATGCCTTCATGTTAAATTATTCCCGTTGACTAATGTATTATAATTTATTTATCACGAAAATGAGAATTTCCTGGCTGAATCAGGCTTGCATTTTATTTTGGTTAAGTGAAGCGTAGAATGTGATTATTATGTATAAAAACATCGATTGAAGCAATAACTGTTATTTATGAATATAAAATTTAACTATGTAAGATGTATAAAAAATAACTTTGTGCAGAGTAGATTTTTTTTGCCAGAGTTTGGTTATACGCTAAAATATTACACATGTAATTAATTAACTATAAATTCTATTAAATGATTGTCAAGAATAATGACATTTTGATACTAATATACCTTTCATACTTTAGAAATTTGAAAAAAAATAATAGTGTTGAAGAAAGTATATTTATATTACGCCTTCTAGTGAATATGTATATCATTCTATATTAAGAATACATTTCATGTGTAGTAAGTAATTAGTATTAATATAATGTGAAAACGTAGATTGTTTTTTCAAAAATGTCACTATATTGAATATTATATATTTGCTTTTTACTTTATGAAACAAAAGACTAAACTTGCTTAAGATATTTTTTTGTTTCTAATGGCGGGCACATTTGAGCAAGTAAGTACATTAGCCCATATGCCACAACAAGGCCGGAAACTGCAACTCATTTTATCGTTACCCGGTGGGTCCCTGTGAACCAAGTCACGGAGGTACGAGTAGCATCGCCACACCTCCACAAACCCGTTTATAGGGCGGGTTACATTCATCCGTCATCTGAGGAAAGGAGAAGAAACACAGAGAGATAAAGAGAAAGCACATCCATACCCGAGCCGGGATACGAACCTAGGTCCTCCCCATCCGTAGTCAGGCCAACTCTAACCACCCGTACACTAACCAGCAGACAAAGTGGGCGGCTGTTTAAGATATAGGTAGCCGTATAAACTTTTATCATACCAAATGCAAACAATTTTAATACTACCTCTCACTCTTAGAAAATAAACAACATTATGTGGGAATTTAAAATCGCTTAATATTTACGTTTCTGCACAAAATTAATAAAAATTCCAGCAAATTAAGTAAAAGAGTGATTATAAGAATAGTACATTTAACTATTATAAAATTTAGTAATAAATAAGGTATTTTATGTAAAGTTAATGAGGAGAAAAAAGGCATAAATTAAGCATTGATTAATTTACCTAACAAATATCTCAATTTTAAGTCAGAACTGTCCGTATTTATCCAATATTTTCACTTCCAAAAGATATGGAAATGATTCGAAATTTTTAAAAGTTTTATTTTGATCATGATGAAGGATACAGAAGAGTTTAATTTTGTTCCACAATAACATACATTCATTATTTTTGGAAAGTGAATACCATAAAAATGGTTATAAACGTCATTTTTCCTGGTAAAAAATTGCATTTTTAATGATTCATGTTTTAGTTTTTCATAAAAATTTAATAAGTGAGAATTGAGAGATTTTATCAAGCACAAAAAAAATTTTGTATTCAGTAAAACTTTTTGAGGCTTGAATTTATATCGATAACAGAATAAGAAAAATAAAATTGAAAATATTATTTTCACAAGAATATCAGTATGCTATGTGTATTAATATTACTTGATTGTAAAAAATGAAAATATCATCATTTGAATGGAAAAGCTGTTTCACATTTGATTTTAATACTAAATTATGCTTGTATTATACTTGTATAAAATCATTCTGCTAAAGATTCAGAAAACAATTGTATAGATGTAATTATGTGGAATAGAAAATACTTAGAATCAATGTCGGGAGTTAAATATAGGTAAAAAACAATATTACTTAAAGATTTGTAAGTCAAAACTAGTAGTCATTAATTTTTTATATAAACAATCATTCATAGCATGAGATCTTCTGACTAACAGAATTAAAAGCATTGATGTAATAAATTTTATTATTATTAATTATATTAAAGAAAATATTTACTTCATGTCTGCTTTCCAAACAAATAATAAGCAAATTTAAGAAGTAAACATTATTTTCAATTGTATACATTATATACTAAGTGCTTGAAATAGAATTTTTGAGAAGAGATAAAAGTTAATTAATTCTGGTAATAAAAGTGTTTTCTTTAATTATGAAATAATAAATTTTCCTCACAGTAAAATGCATTATTAAAACTATGATGATAATTTATAGCAGTAATTTTTGTAAAAGTAAAAAGCATTAAAAAGTTGTATAGGCAAATACACTCACATATACATTGTATGTATATATAGATATACACATGAATACATATATGATGTAGATAGTTTTACGTGTAACTTTTTTTGAGCTTAAAAACAATTGCTCTATTTGTAATGAATGGATAAATTTCAATGTACAATGATTCTCTAAAATAAACGCCATTTCAGGTATTTGCCAGCTTATCTTATAATAAGAATTAATAAAATACTAAATTTCTGACTTCTACCACTAGAAGTTTTTCAAAGGTTCTTTTACATGTAACAAAATTTGCTTCTGAAAAATTGCGTGAAATTGTATTGTTTTAAATTAAATTTTAAAGTTTAAAAATGTGATATATTTTTTTGTAATTTTTATCTTGAATTGTTAATTTAAAGTATGAGAACATTATTTACAAAAAACATAAATTCAATATAAAAAATGTTACTTGTGATTTGAATTTAAAGATATTGTTATTTAGAGTTACGCCTGATAATCAAATTAGAAACACAAGCACGAGGAATCATTTGTCAAGATAAAATATCTTAAGTTGTATTAGAATTAATGCAGACTGATGAATTGCAATTTCATGTTGCCAGAAACCTTTAGGTGATTCATTATTAAACAGTCAAGATGTCAGTACATTAATGGTGAATCATAATCTTTGGTGGAGAAATAAGGGGAGATTAATACATCAATAGAAACTTATAACAGATGAATTTATAATGAGTGAAATGAAAAAGTATGAACTGATTATATTCAAGATAATTTAATATAATTGCGATTAGATAATTCCTTCTAATACTGAAATGAAATATATCATTCAATTATGATTTTGTTTCTCATTAAATGTTAATTACAAAAACAATTTAAAATAAAATTCTAAAACCACACATGAAAGTTTTTAACTACTTAATGTAATTAATTAATTTATTTGCTCATTTAAATTAAATTGAAAACTTAAGAAATGCGATGTTTCATGTTATCGTTGTCGTAGTGCAAACGACATAAAAGGAGCCGCAGAGAAAACAGATGTTTTACTGTAAATAAATTCTGTAACAATTCCTCTCGGCAGTAGTTTTGTAAAATATAAAAGAAAGGAAACATAAAAATTGTAATATAAAGAGACAAGGGTAATAAAGAAATAAAACTATATATTTCAAAGTGGCACCCGAAAACTGCACTTAAAGTTTATTGCAGTTTTCCATCCCAGGGTTCTTTTCCCCTTGGGATGTATGGGTGGTCCATATGAAATTAAAATATTCTCCTTTTTGTTTGTGTGTGGCCAATCAAGGGTTTTGGAGGGGGGATTTCTGACCATTCCCTGGAAGCCTAACACTGATGAGATACAAGAAAATATCCAATAGAAGAAAATGGGAGGAGAGATGAAGGCAATATAAAAGTTAAGGAGTTGAAGATGGAGCATTCAGAATTCGGAATTCACAGATGATGATATGATTTGAAAGGACAAAAAGTTTCCTACGAGATTGGGAAGACACCAGTGAGGATGCAGATTCCGAACGCTATTCTGGCATGCAGATATCCAGACATCCAGATATATCCAGAGATTCACACATGAATATTCCCTGAAAGCCTCCGACGATATATTAGGAAGAGAAGCCTAACCTTACGATGAGACCTTAAGAACAAAAAAAGGAAATTCACGCCAAAAGGGGGTGAGTCATTTTAATCTCTGCTTCAGGACCCACTGGCCGCACAATGTTTTATAAATATGCATTTATATGTTGATAAGACATTTAATCTTTAAATATAAATTGTAAATATTTAAATGTTAATAGTACAATAAAATTATATTATTATTATTATTATTATTTAAACTGTGTCATTCTCATATGTTCTCATTTAATCTCCACTATTTCTAAGAACCTGGTTAACTCGGTTTTTCCTATATTTACCGAGTCTAACCACAACAATCGTTAATATTTAAATAATTTTGTTAAGAATATATTCCTTCTAGCAATTATTTTAGTTGGAAGCCCGATTTTCAATCTTATATATTTTTTCAATTTGCATGCAATTAATTTCTTACATTTTGTTTTGATATTTGTATCATAAATGTATCATCATTAAAAATATCAATTTTTTTTATCTTAAAATAGCTTTCCACATTTCTCAATATCAGTATATATCTATAATAACTGTAAGAAAAACATTTTAAAAATTGATTTTCTTAAAAAGGGGAAACAATATTTTGTTTTAAATCTATAAATTAAATATAGTTAAAACATGCTTTTGAGTAATAAATGTTTGATACCCAATTAGTAATATATGCAATTTTCAAAAATATATGTCATTAAATTTATCTGAATGTTGAATAAGATTGTGTGTAATCAATGCTTATGATTTTTCTTTTTGTACCAGTCGATTAAATATCAGTCTTTTAGGAAAATGCAATATTTCTTTTAACACCACATTAAAAGAAATATCGCATTTTAATGTGGTGTTAAAAGAAATATCGTATACATCTCGAAAGCAAGTTTACATCTTAATGTAAATTTTCTTTCGAGATTTCAGGTTCACCAATGTTAGTAGCGCACTGCTTAAATGCAAGACCAGCTCATTTGTCTTAATTTTATCAATCAAATATTTAATATCATTAAAAAACTAATTTTTTTAATTAATTGATATTAATTAATAAAATTTGGAAATAAATGATATTGTATTGTAATATTCTTTTCAGTTTTTAAAACAACACTACTACTATTAAAATTGTTGCATGAGGAAATATAAATGATAAAATTATTTTTCTTGAACAAATGAATTTATCTGGAAACATTTAATTAAGGTTTTAAACAATTTGGAGTAACTAATTCCAAGAAATCAATATCCAGAACTATTTGCGTGAAATAACTCTACTTATATACTGGGTATGGAGTTAAACTGAGACTACATTGTAAACAGATGCAACCTACCAGTCAGTGAATGAAATGAAAATGCATGAATTTCATTGATTATAGTAAATCGATCTGCTGGCATTAACTAGATGTTTTAATTTTTGCCATTAACTGGAAGTGAAAACAGGCGTGGAGAATAGAATACTTAATGGATTCATAAAATGTTCTTCTTGTTGCGACTTTGTTGTTGGCGACGACACCATTTGACCAAATTTATGTATTAGGGAAGATTCGTATAGTGTAGAATAAAAATATCAGTCGTGTATATATTAATAAGCTAAAAACAGACATCAGGTAGATGTCAGCCTTCAATAAAGTCTTAGAGCTGATTCCAGGAAAAGATGATCAAACCAGAATTTTAAAACTGAATACTTAATTTTATACACTAATTCAACTAGTGCCTCAGCTTGAAATTTGTGGGAAAAAAATTGCAAAATTTACCGCTTCATAAAATTCACTTGATACAATCTACTCTCAAATCTCTGATTCCACAGTTTTCAGTGGTTACTCACCCTTAAATCCCCAGATGTGAGCTGCCGTAAAGAAACTTAAGAGACAGAACTTAAGATTGTGTGATTGATGTCCATGAGTAAATATCCAGCTTCTCAAAAAGGGAGGAGGATATTGCAAATGACAATGAGGTACTATGTTATTAGGAGTAATTTGCAGATGACATAATTTACATTCGGATATTTAAATTATTGATATTTTTTTAAGCTTACTCTCTCCTTCTGAGTAACATAATTGTGCTTTGTTCTTGCTACCATTAATGATTGTATTTAGGTGTTATAATGCATGTTTTTATACAATATCAAACTATTTTAATAAGTTAAAAACAGAAATCAGGTAGAATTTACCCCTGCATTAATATTTTGAAGTTGCCATTTAAAGAAACGTTAAAACATTCTTGTTTTTCTGCAAATAGCAATATGTTGCAAACTTTATTAAATGAAATTTGTCTCTTAGAAAATCTGTCTGATTTTATAATTCAATTTCAACAAATTTCATTTAGTAAAGTCATTAATTTTTATTTAGTAGAGTTATACTTGAAGGAAAATTGTTGTTTCAGTTTATTCCGAGACTTATGTATAGAACATATTCATTCTCAGAATTCTATGATAATCTTTTCCTGGAATGAGTTCTAAGATTCAAGATTGAGACCATTGAAGAGGTCTTCTTATGTCGCCCTTAATGAATACGCCTCCTTGGTGAGTATTTAATGAATTGGTTCTTTTTTGATTGTTGCATCAGTTGACTTAAATATTCATTCCAAAATCCTGCTGAAGACATTTCCTATATTCGCTATCCTGCTGAAATATAGGAAATGTCTCATGGAGAAATTGAATTGTTTCATGGGCTATATGGAATGTGCACCGCCTTTTTAAAACGACTTATTGGTCATATCAGTAGCATCCTATTCCGGCAGAAGGAACTACGATATCATGATCCAATGATAGCTCCAGCCGAAATTCCGCAGCAAATAGTGATAGATTGTGAGAGAATTTGTTATTCGACAATCTCATATGGGTTTTCCAAACCTCAAATTCAGCAATTTTGACAATTAACAAAACCCTCAAGGTGAAAATATGCTTTATTGCTTAGGATGATTTTTCTCGAAAAAATCAGTATCCATTTGTCCATGTTGAATAATTCATTCCATGAACTCTCTTCGCTGTTTATGGTCATTAGGCTTCAGTTGTTGTATTAATTGAATTTTGTAAGCTTGGAGACATTGATCTTTTTTTGAGTATATGCTGTAGAGAGTTTCTTGAAATTTGCAATTCTTATCTACGAAACCGAATTGATGTTCCGGGTATTTCCTCAACACTCTCGAAATTCTTCACGTTGATATATAAATGGCTTGTTGTTGGATGACAAGTGAGATTAGCATCTCCAACTGATCCAGTCTTCCTGAATTTTTTATTCAATTTTTCCACACTTTACGATTTTTTAACCATATTTTGAATAAAAGTTTCGTACTGTGGCCGCCAAACTTTTATTTTGAAATATTGTTCAATAATGAAAACACGTTGTTGTATTGTATAACGCTTTATTTTTACTATTTATGAGCAATCAGATAACAAATTGTTCTTTTTTCAGGGTTGCCACAATTTAATTCAAAAATAGGGGTAAATTCAAAATTTGCATTAATTTTAGGACACTCTTTGTCATCATAACATAAAAATATGCGGTTGGTATAAACTTTTGCTCATTTTTATTTGAAAAAATTGTTTGAATAATTTGAAAAATGTTTGAATAATTTGAAAAAATGAATGTAAATTTAATAGATGGAAGTGTTTATTTTTTTAAAAATTTAAAGAATTATTTGATTTTGGAGACCTGGAAAAACACATTGCTTTCACACCTTCAAATACTCTTATTATTTTTACCAGTTGTCAATTGTAAATTTTTTCATGACAGCTAATTTGTTATAGTGAAAATAAGTTATCTAGTGTAATTAAATATAAGTTAGAGCATAATTGTCAGTTCTTGTGAAACTAAGCAATCATAATTGATTTATTTTAAATCCAAATTTCTACAAGACACAAGTCCATCTAATATTGACTTCAAATATGAAAGAATGGAAATTATTCTTTCACCGGAATAAATGTTTTTGTAACATTTATATGTGATAAAGATAATATTCAGTTAATAATTGAATTTATTTTGTCAATATTAATTACATATATTTTGCACAAATTATATTTTCATTTAACGTTTTGCTTGTATTTATTTGATGTGATCCATTGTGCCTAAAAATAACACCATGCTACAACAACACATGAAAATATTTATTTTGAATTTTAATAACTAATCTTGATTATATAAGCTGTTTACATTTAAGATTAAGAATTTTTAGTGCTAATAAGGAAATTAGTTTGAAATATTAAGCTTTAAAAAGAATATTTACTTAAAATTAATAAATTTATTTAAATTTTAAAACATATTTAAGTATATAGAAAGAAAAAAATTCATTAACATCGTAAGTTATAAAACATGTTTTGAAATGCTTAGATGCATTGGAAAAATGGCATTAATTAATTTTCTAGGCACTAAATCTATTCACTTAAATCTAAATAATTTTTTGGATTTAGTATAATTATTCACTTACTTTAATTATCCTAGACGCACAAATGGTCTCTGTGAATTTAAGTAATTGTAGAATGCTAGACAATTCTCGATATTTCGATCATACTAAAGAGATAATAATAACCAAGAAGCATAATTAAGAAAATGTCTCACGAAGCAATTTGAATAAGTGGTTCATTCCGCAAAAATAATTGATATATGTATTCTTTACATAAAATTTTAGTTTCTTTTAACTACGTGAACATTCGATATTTTCAAAAAGAGTTTTGAAGAGTTAATGTGGTCAAAACATAAGTTGCTGGTAAAAAAAGAAAAGAATAAATTAATTTTAATTTAATTATAAAATGGTAGTTGTGATATTGTTTGAACTTAATCAATTTATTTTAATCCATGAGTAGTGTTTAATTATATTATAAGAATGATGCATATTTCTTCCAAAACATTCCGTGTAAAAGTTCTTAGATTTTCTTTCCAACATTTTTTCAAGTGAGAAATTTTATATTTAGTTTCATTGAAGAATTTTAAATGGTAAATTAGAATTATTCAATCAAATTTAAAATCAAAGCCCTCTTTTTTAAATTAGAATATTTAAAAAAGAAGTTCCCTAGAATCAAAAACTTTAATTACATTTCAGGTGTAAATACTTAGATTCCTCAGCAGTAGTGAAAAAACATAAAAGATTGGTTTATTGTACTACAGAAAAAAATTTTGTTGTATATTCCACATTTTAGAATAAAATTAAGTTCTTTTACAAAGTTACTAAGATAAAACAGAATTCAGAATAATTTGAAGCAAAAATAATGAAGAAGTAAGAGTTCACTACTTCATAAATACAAAAATCAGGAGTAGAAAAAAGTAGAAATGAGATTATACTGTTTTCGTCTGCTCTTAAAGTTATGGGTGTACCATTTAGTGTTTGGTATCAAATATTTTTCTTAATTTCGTCAAAGTCGTGGGATTTCCTATTTTTTCTAATCAAGATATAAATAATTTCAACTTATTCGTGATAAATATTATGTCACTTTTTGGATGCTCTTTATTTTAAATACTACATCATAATACATTTTTATTTAGTAGTCCTTTTCATTCATCTGCAAATAAAGATTCTTGTTATTCGTAACTGAGTTTATAGTTGATTTTGCTTGACTGCGACAAGATAAGGGATTTCATTCTAATATTTATTATAATGTTTTTATACATTAATGAATAACAGAAAATATTTCGAGAGCCAAGTGAAGCATTTTGTAAAAATATGTTATTTAAAGTATACAGTTTCTGATTGTCCAGAAAATATTTATAAAATAAGAAAACTACATTCACACATTTTTCTTAAAGTATTGCGATTCGTGCTAAGTATACATGATATACTTGATTTAATATCTTTATAAAGATAAAAAACAAATTTAACTTCTGCTTAACATTATTCATTTTGCATTCATAATTACATTACATTATTGACATTTTGAAAAATTTATATTTTTAAATAATAGCAAGAAAATAAAATCATTTTGAGTAAAATTTAGGGTAAAGAGTGTTTTTAAAATTCTAATTTGCTTGAATGATTGTAGAAATAATTTTTTGTTTTTATACTTAGGGGAATAATTACTAAAATATGAATCAACTGAATTTCTAATAATTTCAACTAAAATACGAGATATTTTTATAAAATAATTGCCAAATAAGAAGAATAAATAAGGAGATGGAGAAAATGGTAGACTAATTGCAATCTTTCCTTCATTAATTAAATTTTCTCCTTCACAAAATTCTCATAAAAATTAAACTCAAGTAATACCAAATTTATTTTTACTGAAATTTCATAAGAATTTTTCAAAGATCATGAATGCTTAATCCCAAATAACTGAACCACAGAACTTTCAACATTTATTTAGTTACTTTATCTAATAATATTATATGAGTTCAAATCTTTTCTTTACTTTGTTTAAATGTTAAAATTATAAGAGAATTTTGAAAGTTAATTAAAAGACAAGTATTTAATTATTTTAGAGATCATTCATAAAATTAAAGAGAGTATAACCATGCATAAATGTAACGAGTTGGAAATTCAAATTTTATTTCCATTAGATAAAAAATATTTACAATATTTTAAAATATATTTAAATTAAATGAATTATAAAAAAATGGAATTAATAGAATCATGAATTAGAGAATAAAATGTACTCAAGCGCTTTTTATGTGTTTGCGTTTTTAAAATTTCTCTAAAATCCTTTTAAAATTGCTTGTATGCAATCCCTCACTTAATGTCGTCCCTATTTTGATTTTGCATTAACTCTTTCAATTATTATATTTGAAAAGTTAAAAGAAATGTTCTTTCTCTTTACTTTTATATAAATAGAAAGTTTTAATGTATAAAATTTTTCATATATTCAAATTACCGTATCATATATATAAGCAATGGTTGATAATAAAATAATGAAAGAATAAATAATAAAAATAATTATATTACACAAATTATTAAATAGATACAAATAGCTTATCTAATGAAGTATGTTATTGTAAATCCAATATTAATATTATATTTGAATATTAATTCCTATTAAGTTTTCAAGAAAAAATTATATTTCGAAAAAGTGAAAATTCGTGATTGTTGTTTTAAAATAATTAACAACTCTAAAGGCTTTTATTCTTCAAATTCGAAATGTATTATGGTTATCAAAACGTATAGAAAATGCGTGGATAAGTAAAAATATTGTCAATAATATCAAGACAAAATATTGTCAAATTATTTACTTAGAAATCCTACCAGCAGATCACACGTGATATTTTTCATTTAAATGATCAAAATTTTGAATATCGCAGAAATATTACAAAACTAATAAGTATATATTTAATAACGAAATAAAATAATAATAAAATCGAAATTAATTTTACAAAGATTACATATCAGAAAACAAGTATGATATAAAAATCAATAATACAGTTCCTACTCGGTCAGTAAAATGTAAATCAATTTTTATGATTACTTTCTTTCAATTAATTAAAAGAATACAGGCTCATTACAAATGAAATGTTTGTAACAAAACCAAGCATGTATTAGTAATTATGCTATAAAAGAATATATAACAAAAACAAGAGTTCCTTAAAATCCAAGCTAATTTTGTGCATAAACAGATCAGATTACGTCATAAAATCCCAAAAAACAATTCTGGCGCAATTATTTACAGGTTTGGCGTATCTGGCAACCGTAGCGACTTGTAGGATTCAGTCAGATATTATATTGCAAGAAGATTTGAAAGCATGAGGGGACTTGAACTCTTAAGATTCTAATTTAGATCTGGATATACTAAAATTTTTTACTTAAGATAGTGAAGCATCGAATTCCTGAGTCTTCATATGATCATTCATCAGATTTCAATTGATTACCCCGTTAAGGAGATAAGTTTTGAAACATAGGAATATTAAACAATTAAAATTGTTTTATTGTGTATTTATAAGTACCTTTATATGAACCTGAGTATGTTTTTACGATCTTTACCCGTTTTCCTTTTTTGTCCTGTTTTTTCTTCTTCTTTCCATCTGATATGTTATATATAATAAGGCACGAGTCAAGATTTTACAAACAGTAATTCTCATTCGCAATTTAATTTGGCTTAAAGGTTGTGCACAATTTAAATTCTCGGTAAGTTATTTTTCCCAGGTGAGTTATTTACGCTTTATAAACTTCTCTAATGAATATTAAGTTAGGTTTTCAATATAATAAAGGAAGTTTCTAATTATATATAGAAAAATAAAATAGAATTAGATTAAATGCAGAATTTATTTGATTTACTTTATATAGATGCATTCAGGGAAGCAAAAATAATTAGGATTATATGAACAAATATACATTCCAACAATAGAATCCCTTCAAATTAAAAATAATTGAAGTATAATTGAACTTTATTTATTTTTAAATAGTCCTGATTTATATTGTTAAAAAAGTTTTTGGACACGGCTAATTTGGTACGAATTAATGAATCATTAATCTTTCAGTTTTCATCAATATTTGTCTTTACAATAGAAAAATTATAGAAAATATAATGAAAGAAAGATAATAACTGAATGAAAAAAATATATTATTTCTTTCTGGGCGAAATGATCAGCATTGTACTTTTTGTAAATCTTTTTTTTATTTTTTATTTTACTTCTTTCTTTTCTACATGCATGGAAGCGGTTTAATTAGCCGAAAACAATTCGAAAATTGTTTTTAACAAGAATTAAAACTGTTTGTTGTTAAGTCTGTTTATCTATTGGACCATATTAAACTTACAGAACAATTAGATTTAAACAATACTGTTTTTATTTTATTTTTGAGAATGAATCAATCTCTTAAAGGCTTAGATTGTTATTAAAATCTGATTGTTCGCAAATAAGAGAATTTAATAAAAAAATCGAATACTTTATTTGATATTTTTAATATATGGAAAAATATTTAAATTAAAATGAATACAATCAAAAACTAAAAAAAAATTCTAATCTTGTGTATTAATAAAAAATATTTTATGATATCTAATTGAAAAGAGCATTTTACATTTATTCTGAGGAAATTCAATCTAATAATTCATTTATTTTAGTTTCAGTAGTTAATTAAAACTACTAAAAATTAATTTAGATCTTCACTATAGCTTTTTCTATAAAAGATTTTAGTTTAATCCTATGTTTAAATAGTTGAACTATATTGATTAATCATGTGACAACTTTAAGCATTAAAAATAGTAAACTATTAAAGCAGAAAATAGTTGTCTACAGTTCAAATGTCTAATAAAAGTATAATATTTAGTTAATACTACAAAAACTATGCTTTTGCTAATGGTAAGCAGAACATTTGCCAAATCCTTATATAAATTTTATATTCATTGTTTATGAAAAATTTTAATTATTTATGTTAGTTAAAATATATAATTCACAATTTTGTATCATAATTAAAAGCAGTCTTATGGAATTATAATACAGAACTGGTCACTGAGAAAATGCAACAGATTGAAAGATCAAGATATATTTGGCAGCAAAATTTATTTTAAAGTCCAAGATAACTGGTTGCAGAAACATTAAATAATTGAAATCTGTGTATGAGCTATTTGTGAAGTATAGTTAATGACAAAATCAGTAGAGTAAGCACCATTCATGACTGTAACTGCTACCAAAAGTCTCAGCTTAAAACCAAAAATTCTTTAGGTGTATCCTTTGGTTAATATATTTCATACTGCTTCCATACATTGAAAAAGTTTATCTGTTGTAACGGTATGCCGTGTAACCTGTGATTGTTGATGTGTAATCATGGACCACACGCTTCGGGAGAAACAATCTGGCTGATGGTGCAATTTAATCTGATGAGTAAGAAATTTTTAAGGATTGCGTGTTACATGTGATCACGCATTATCCTGTTAGAAAATGGCCTCCAACACTTAAGAGTTGTACTGCCGGCTGTTAATGCACAGGCAATGAATAATAGAGAGATGCATGATAAAAATACATTACCTTCCCAACTCTTTTACCGAGTGCAGGATCAGTGTTCCGATATAAAACATAACTATTCAGCAGTTTCTCATAAAGATGTATCTATATTGGAATAAGTATGGTGTTTCAGGAAGAAGCAAAATTCATCAGTAAAGAAAATGTTGCTCTATTATATTGTCCATCATTGTCATTCATCGCATCAATGGGCGCGCAAATGCCTTGCTTTTGATTCAAAGGTAAAATAAACAATATACAATTCACGGACATTCGACTCATCTGCAAAATACATCAAATGGTGTGAACCTGCATGCTTTTCCGTACCTGACATCTAATCGTATGTGTGGACATCTGAGTAACAGACAGAATCTGTTGTGACATGGTTCATTATGTAATTGACTGTACCATTACTGACATGCGTACAATATGTCTGTATTCAGGTGAGACAGCACAACGAAGGTAGTGCTACTGGTTCCATTTGTTTACCATTTTTACTGCACACAGCGATTATAGATCTGCATCATAATTGTTTGTTTTCATCTGATATTTGATTCAAGATTTCTTTGAAGGATAATGCTCTGTCCGTATAAACTGCTATTTTTCCTCGGTTGAACTTAAAAAATGTGAGAAAACATTTGTCATACTTCAATGTGACAATATCTTTTTCCTTTTTTACAGAGCTTGCAGATTGGCTGTGCAGTCTTCCGTGATGTGCGCATGCCTTACAATGTTTATGATTTGCTTATGTCATCACTACAAACGCATTTGTAAATTTCACATGGTTTTCATGCGTCTTTCAGAGTGTGGCATTTCTGGTGGCTATTAGTATAATTTGGTTTCCTTCTGGCAAACCATAGCTTTCTTTTCGATCAATTTTGAGCTAAGCAGATTGGATTACTTTATGAAAAAGAATAATTCATATATATATATATATATATATATCTTTACATTATAAATATATGTTACATGTATATCCCTTCACTTTAATATTCTCGTATTTTTAATTTAACACACTATAATTTACCCTTTCTTTTACCATAAAATTATATTGAAAGTATACATTTTTAAATTATTCATAATATCTGGAATAATTTTATTTCGTGCAGTGTCAATAGTAATTTCTTTTTAAACTTATATAATGTTTCATAATCTTGAATTTTTTTTGGAATAAAAATTGATCAAGAACTATTTAAAATGTCATGGATAATTTGTGAAATATACAGTATTCAAAAGGCTGATTTGAAGCCTTTGACTTTTATTTGTTTTATGATGAAAGCATATCTTTATATATATGAAAGACATAGAGAGAACTAATTTGGGAGGAATTTAAATCGGATTTTCGGATAATTATATTACAGTGTTTTAGTTCAAAATTATATAAAAATATATTTAAATTTATAACTTCACAACTTTTTATTAAAAGCAAGATTTTAAGTTGATTTCAAATCTAATTAAAAGAACATCTGAAGTATATTGCTATTCTTTAATAATCCATAGTCAAGATGAAGAAAAAAAATAGTTTATCGAAGTTTTACATGAATTCGAAGATAATCAACTTTTATTTATAGGAAAGTCAATGATTCAATTAAATACCAGACACTTAATTTTAAAGAAATGAAATTCTTGTGAATGTACATTTTTCATGAAAGATTCATTTGTCAATTTCTAACTTTATATTTTTGATTACGGAATTTGTCTCTACATATTAAATAAAATGTAAAGAAATTATCACAGCAAAGTAATGAGAATAATTAGATTATTTTCATGTCAAAACTCGTGTTAGTTTAGTTTTAGTTTTCTCCATCACAGTAAAATATTTTTAATTAATTTCCTTAAATTTCAAAAATTTAAACCTAAATCTCTTGTATTTAACAGCAAATTTTAATATGTTAATGAAGCAATTTTTAAGATAATTATTTTGAACATTATTTGATTCTCAAATATAATATTTTTAGGGAAAATGAAGTTTAAAGTTTAATTTCTGTCAATTTAATTTTTAATCTCTTATAAACTGAATGGTGTTTGGATTAAAATGAATGTCGTCAATAATACGATGGATTGTGTGTTTGAATGTTATCAGAACTCAAAGGAAACATATCAGTTGAAATAAATTAGTGAATTCTACAAGAGTATTTCATTTCTTGATAAACATTGATTTTTCATTTTTAAAATATTGGTTCTCGTAAGATTGAGTGTAAGCAAATTAACAGAATACAAATTATACGAACAGCATTTCAATGCCTAAAATGTATTTAGCAACCCTAGATAACATTGAGTAACAAAGGAAGTCTAACAATTTTCAATAATTCAGAGGATTTTATCTTGCATATCATTAAAAAAGTCAATCAAGCTAAGGATAATTTGCATGTAATTACTTATTTTAAGATTTTACGCCTTACATTTATTTAAATATTCTACAAAAATAGAGAAAATCTATATTTTTTTAATTCAACACATAACAATTTTTTTTTAAGATTATGAAATTTTGAAGTTAATGAAATTTAGCAGCAAATTCATGAAAAAGAATAAATTAAGTTAAATTTAAAACACTTAATAATTTAATTACTTTTACAAAAATATGATAATTTGGAAACATTAAAACTGTAAATGGGCTTTTCAGAAAAAATTTAAATATAAGAAAAAATTACAAATTCTAGGACTTTTTCATCAAAAGAGGTCCCTGTAGGTCCAAAAACAATGGAATTAAGAAAACTATTTTAACCTCAGTAAATTTTCGATTTGAAATTAAATAATTTGTCTATGAAATTTCCTACTATTGAAGTTTTTTAAACGCATAAGCTTGATTGAAAAATCTTAACTAAACTATTATTTCAAATTTGATTTAAAAGTATGTTTAAATTTTAATCTTACATAAAAATTTTTTTTTAAATATTTGAAAATATAACTTCTGTTAAACTGAAGGATAAAATGGAAAGATGTTTTCACATGGATTTAAAACTATTAATTATTCTATTTTAACTCAAAATTCTCCATTCTTATTCTTTTCAGTTATCATATGTTAAATAAAATTGTTTTACTCATAATTGCAAAAAAATATTCTTAAAACTATGTTTAATAACCTAGTGCTTTTTCAGTTACAAATCTTTTATTTTCTTCTAAATTTCTGTTTATTTTCATATAATTACTTAAACTATTTTCAATTTAATTAAAAATCTCTCTTATCATACAATCCTAATTTTAATTATGTACACTACTTTAATGTGCAGTTTTGTGGAAGAGTTCAGATATTAAATTGTTAAATTCAAGAAAAAAATAAATAGATTTGCATATTTAATTTAACTAACAAAAGTATTTATTCACACAAATTCATATAAGTTTTTATATTCCAAACTGTTAACACTTTGAAAATATATAATTTTTTTTAATTCAGTACATCATTTGCAACCGTTATAAAACATTTATTCTAAATAATAAAGTTTACGGACCAAAATATTAAATATTTCTATTCTAAAATATGCACGATAAAGAAAAAAAGAAGGCTGCTTGGATGCAATTATTTGTTTTATGCAAATGAATTCTCTAATGTATTTGTACATTGGAATACAATAAAAATACGTAAAATTGAAAGTAGAGAAAACCACAGATAAGGTATAGTAGAATAGGCAAAAATGTGGAATAGAATAGTAATATGAGATAAATCGAAGCATCACCACAAATTTTTCTACTAAGTTGTTCTGGATTTTTTTTTTGCTTAAAAACAAACAAGATAGATCAGTCATTTGAAATAAATACAGTTTTCTGTCTTTTTGATAAACACGTGCTAGGAATTTTATCAATATACAAGTTATTTCTACTCCAGATATTTCTTGAACAAAAAAAGTGGTATCTACATTTATTTGTATATGTATGTTTTCTTTTCTATGAAATATTTATATTTTTCAGAAATATCTATTTTGTAATATTTACTTTCTCTTTTTCTAGGTGTTAGAAGGGGTATTTTAAAATTTATTTTGATTTCATTTAAATTACTTCTTTAATACATTGCTTAGTTCTTTTTATTCGATAATAAATTAGCAAAAATTTTTACGTCACTCAATCGATATTTATTAAATATTGATTTGAAAATACACTGTAACTTTACTATATTACTCGAAAATATTTTGTATATTTTCAGTCTCAAAATCTCATATATAGCAATCAAAATGTTCAGTTACTTTGAGTTGGTTTTTATATTTACCCAGTCAATACTCTTTTATTTAATTAAAATTCCTACATTTACAATTATTTTAGAAGTTTAATAAATCAAGTGAATCCTTAAACTTTTCAATAATATTAATAATTTTTAATAATTTAATAATTCAGTTAAAAATCACAAGATTTATATAACATTTGAATATGTTATTACTTTTAAATATTGCTTTTACCAGAATCAATATTGCAATTCAAAGCCGTATAAATTCAGGAAGGTAATTATTAATATTTGTTGTTTAGAAAATGTTTTGTAAGCTGGGTTAAGGAATAATGAATACCTATGTTATTTTTTTCACTTTGAAAATTTCTTTTGGTATCTTCTTATTTCTTTTGGTATCTTCTTATTTCTTTTGGTATCTTCTAAGAAAGTAGAAAAATATATTTGCATAATTTATCCCTTTACCTTTTAGAGGCTGTTTCATTGGTTGTTACAAAATTTTTTATCTTGTTTCCATTGTCTATTATTAAATGGATTTATTGAGACAAAAATGAAGAAAGTGCTCATACAAAAAATGTTCAGACAATTATTCTTACCCGTGTATATGTATATATATATATATATATATATATATATATATATATATATCCTTGCTCTATTTCAAATATTAATCAATAATAAATTAAATACATTGTTTGTATTTAATTTAAGTACTAACTAAACTTTGAAAATTAAAGCCCATTTTATGTATATTTATTAGTTTTAATTCGAAAAATACTTTATTTGGTAACTGCTTCTTTATAATATCTCACAAGAGACATTTATGTTTAGTAATTGCTGTTAAATATAACATGCAAATATTTACTAGAAAAATAAAATGTTTTTAATAAAAAGTTTTTCTACATACTTGCATTAATTAATTTTCTATGGGAAAACATTGAAAACTAAATTAATGCACCTATATAGAAAAAACCTTTCTAATTAAAACCATTATATCATATTAATATA
>JAPDSC010080451.1:62099-130929 GCA_026290005.1 Latrodectus geometricus
AAAAAAAATCAGACGGTTTTTTTTTATTTTTTATAAAGTTTTTGTTCTTCAGTTTTTGTTTCTTAATTTGCATTATGGTGTTGCTATTATTGTGATTTGTTGCTATCATTTATTTTCAACTTATTAAATCGATTCATAACAATTCATTTCTTTTTTGTAGCTTTAGCTTGCTGTTTTGATGACACATTAAATTTTTTTTTTCAGAATTGCATTTTTTATAAAGTTTTTGTTTCTTAATTAGCATTTTTTTATAAACTTTTTGTTCTTCCTTTTTTGCTTCTTAATTAATATTAATCGCAGTTTTTTTGACTCACTGATATTATTATTTGTTTTCAAATAACGTTCGATTGTAACATTTGATTTCTTTATTCTAACGTTAGTTTGCTGTTTTAACGATACATTAAATCGATTAATTACAATTCATTTTTTTTTGTAGCTTTAGTTTGCTGTTTTCATGACACATTAATTTCTTTTTTTTTTTTTTTTCAGAATTGCATTTTATAAACTTTTTGTTTCTTAATAAATATTAATCATGGTTTTTTGACTCACTGATCGTGTTGCTATTATTTATTTTCAAATAACGTTCGATTATAACAATTGATTTCTTTATTGTAGCGTTTTCTTCAGTTTGTGTAATCATTCTTCTGTTGGTTGCTTACCTTTTGCTTTTCAGATTTTAGAAGAAATATGCCGCAGCCCCCTCGAAAAAAGAAATGCTTGGAAAATAAAAAGCGACAAGAGAGAGAAAGAAGTCGAAGAAGGAGACAAGAAGAAACCACCCCAGAAAGAGAATCAAGACAACGACAGGATGCAGAAAGAAGTCGAAGAAGGAGACAAGAACAAACCACTCCAGAAAGAGAAGCAAGGCAGCGACATGACACAGAAAGAAGTCGAAGAAGGAGAGAAGAAGAAACCACCCCAGAAAGAGAATCAAGGCAGCGAGAGGACGCAGAAAGAAGTCGGAGA
This sequence comes from Latrodectus geometricus, assembly GCA_026290005.1. NCBI lineage: Eukaryota > Metazoa > Arthropoda > Arachnida > Araneae > Theridiidae > Latrodectus > Latrodectus geometricus. The sequence continues at coordinate 63,066 of JAPDSC010080451.1, forward strand.
AGGAGAGAAGAAGAAACCACCCCAGAAAGAAACTCAAGACAGCAACAGGTGAGAGAAATTAATCAAAGAAGAAGAGAAGAAGAAAACACCCCAGAGAGAAACTCAAGACTGCAGAGAGTTACAATTGCAACAACTACTGCTCGAATGCGTCTCTGGAGGCATTTAGAAAATGCGGCATTCGATTATGAACCATCATCTGATTATGCTACTCATCCTTCGTGTCTCATCGGCTCAATGTCGCAAACTTGCCAACACTGTGAGGCGAAGAAATGGAAAGGTGAAGCCCCAGGTATGTGCTGCAGTGGAGGAAAAGTTCGATTATCACCGTTAATAGATCCTCCTGAGCCCCTACGCACTTTCCTCATTGGCTAGTCTTCACAGGACAAACACTTCCAAGCTAATATCAGACGCTACAATTCCTGTTTCCAAATGACCTCTTTCGGCACAACAAAAGAAATTAGAGAGCCTGGATACATGCCAACATTTAAAGTTCAGGGTCAAGTTTATCATCGCATTGGCAGTCTACATCCCCTACCAAATGAAGAGCCCAAATTTATGCAAGTTTATTTCGTTGCCAACAGAACAGAACAGGCGCAGAAACGTTGTAGGAATGTTCCAGAAACCAGAGAGGACATAGTACTTCAGTTGCAATATATGCTTCATCATGAAAACTCCTACGTCCAAAGCTTCAAATCGGCCATGGAAAAGATCAGTCCTAAATTAAAACTCCTTATTTTAGCCGACAAAACCCCACGCGGTGAGCATGAAAGGCGGTTCAACGCTCCGACATCATCAGAAGTGGCTGTAATAATGGTTGGAGAACAGCATGGGGCAAGAGACATAGTTTTAGAAGAAAGGAGTGGCACCATCAGAAGAATTGCCGATACCCACAGGTCTTACGATGGACTACAGTACCCACTTCTCTTTTGGCAGGGGGAAGATGGTTATCATTTTGATTTGCGCCAAACAAATCCAACTACGGGAATGCCACAAAAAAAGAAGATTTCTGCAATGGACTTTTACGCTTACAGGATCATGATGCGCTCCTCAACATTCAACATTTTACTGCGAAGCAAAGACCTGTTTCATCAGTTTATTGTGGACATGTATGCCAAGATTGAATCCGAAAGGCTGCGATACATTCGATTGAACCAGAAGACGTTGAGAGTGGAACAATATGCCCATTTGAGGGATGCCGTTATGAATGATGGAAATGTTGCTGACATGGGACAGTTAGTTATTTTACCGTCCAGCTTTACAGGGGGGCCCAGGTACATGCACGAAAGGACCCAAGATGCGATGACCTATGTGCGAAACTACGGTAGACCGGACCTTTTCATCACCTTCACCTGCAACCCCAACTGGAAAGAGATACAAGAAGAACTTTTCGATGGACAAAAGCCCCAGGATCGCCATGATTTGTTGGCAAGAGTCTTTCATCTCAAGCAAAAGGCACTCATCAGTCTTATCACAAAGGCGAAGATTTTTGGTGATACTCGATGTTACATGTACACGATAGAGTGGCAGAAGAGAGGACTTCCTCACGCCCACATTCTGGTTTGGCTGAAAGACACCTTGCACGTCCATAGGGTCGATGATTTCATCAGCGCAGAAATCCCGGATCCAGAAGAAGACCCAGACCTCTTTACCACGGTCACGAAACAAATGGTGCATGGCCCCTGCGGACGCATAAATCCCCGCTCTGTTTGTATGAAGGATGGAGTCTGCACGAAGCGATACCCTCGCCAGTTCTTGAAAGAGACGCAGACGGGACAAGACGGATATCCACTGTATCGTCGTAGAAGCCCTGCAGATGGAGGTTTTACAGCAAGCATCAATCTACGAGGATCAGAAGTTTCGGTGGACAATGCCTGGATCGTTCCTTACTGTCCACTACTATCCAAAATTTTTAACGCACATATCAACGTTGAGTACTGCAATTCTGTCAAGTCCATAAAGTATGTATGCAAGTATGTCAATAAAGGATCCGACATGGCTGTATTTGATGTCACCAGTGGAGCCAATGAACTGAATGAAATTCATCAATATGAGATGGGAAGATACATTAGCAGCAATGAAGCAGTGTGGAGAATACTCAACTTTCCAATCCACGAACGTCATCCCACAGTCGTTCATCTAAGCGTCCACCTTGAAAATGGCCAGAGAGTGTACTTCACTGAAGAAAATGCTGCTGAACGGGTCCAGGCACCCCAGGAAACAACGCTCACATCTTTCTTCAAGCTGTGCACCCAAGATAACTTTGCTCGCAATTTACTTTACAACCAAATTCCAAAGTACTACACATGGAACAGCATGAACAAGAGTTGGAACCGCCGTAAACAAGGACAAATTGTTCCAGAAGAAACAGGAATCAGGTCTACTGATGCCCTTGGCCGTGTCTACACCGTCCATCCCAACAACTCCGAATGCTTCCACCTTCGCCTATTACTACATGAAGTTAGAGGCCCAACATCATTCACGGATTTGAGAACCGTTCAAGGAAGAGTCTGCAACACTTTCAAAGAGGCCTGCCAACTTCAAGGACTTCTGGAGAATGACGAACACTGGAACACGGCGTTAGAAGAAGCAGCTGCATCTCGATCACCCAAGATGATGCGTAATCTGTTTGCTGTAATGCTTCAAACGTGCTCCATGTCGGGCCCTGAACAGTTATGGATGAACCACAGGGAGAACCTGTCTGAAGACATACTGCATCAAGCAAGGATCCAGCAGCAGAATATGGACCTGGACTACAATGACGACATCTTTAACAGAGCCCTAATCTACATTGAGAACAAGATAATATCTCTAGGAGGATTGAACCTGAAAAGCTTTGGACTTCCCCAACCTAACAGAAACAGCGATTCTGCCATCTCCAGTGAAGTAATTAGAGAACGAAGTTATAACATGGATGTGCTCGCAGCTTATATACAGGAGAATGAGCCTAAATTGGTCCAAGACCAAAAAGAAGCCTTTGACAAGATTACTAGAGCAGTTTTTGATAGGCAAGGGGGTATATTCTTTTTGGATGCTCCAGGCGGAACCGGGAAGACGTTTCTTATCAACCTTATTTTGGCAAAGGTGCGGCACAGAAATGAGATTGCCCTGGCTGTCGCTTCATCCGGCATTGCTGCTACACTCTTGACAGGTGGTAGGACTGCTCACTCGGCGTTCAAGTTACCTTTAAATCTGACAAGCACAGAGACTCCAACGTGTAACATCCCAAGGAATTCAGGAAAGGCAAAGGTTCTACAGGATTGCAAGCTCATCGTTTGGGACGAGTGTACCATGTCCCACAAAGCCGCATTCGAAGCATTAGAAACATTAGCATGAAAGACCTCAGATGGAACAATGACAGAATGGGATGCGTCGTAATGGTTTTGGCAGGCGATTTTCGACAGACGCTACCAGTTATTCCACGTGGAACGAGGGCAGATGAAATGCAGGCCTGCATAAAATATTCTTACATCTGGAATGGCATTCAAACACTTGGATTATCGACTAACATGCGAGTTCATCTCAACGGTGATCCCTCTGCCCAGCAGTTTGCAGATAATCTACTGAAACTAGGAAATGGAACCCTTACTTCAGAAAATGAAGATGGATATGTAGCGATGCAAGGCATTGGAAGGATTGTGATTACTGAAGAAGAACTGAAAGAGGCTGTGTTTCCGAATGTGATTCACCACTTCACTGATCACGCATGGCTGTGCGAAAGAGCAATTCTTGCCCCAACAAACGAAGCCGTCAGTGTTATCAACAAGCAACTTTTACAGAACTTACCCGGAACTCTTCATATTTACAAATCTATAGACACGACATGCAATATTGACGAGGCTGTCAACTATACGACAGATTTTCTCAACAAATTAGAGCCACCTGGAGTACCCTCCCACATATTGGACTTGAAGGTTGGAGCACCGATAATTCTCCTCAGGAATCTGGATCCGCCTGCACTTTGCAATGGAACAAGACTTTCTATCAAGAAACTGATGCCAAATATTATAGAAGCCACCATCATGACCGGACATGCTGCAGGCGAAGATGTGTTTATTTCAAGAATTCCTATAATCCCTTCCGATCTCCCGTTTCAGTTTAAGCGTCTACAATTCCCTGTTCGTTTGAGTTTCGCGATGAGCATTAATAAGGCACAAGGACAATCTCTCAAAGTTGTAGGGCTCGACCTCCGTAAGCCGTGTTTCTCCCATGGTCAACTGTACGTGGGTTGTTCAAGAGTTGGTAATGTCGATAATCTACACATCTTAGCTCCGAATGGAAGAACATTAAATATAGTTTATCCCGAGGCTCTCTAACGAAAAGGACAATCCAAAGAAAAATTATTGCCACTCTCCCAAACTAACTCTGACTGTCATGCTTTAAATGATGATGTTATTGTTTAGTGCTCTCTTGAGAGCATGAGCAATAATCCGAATGGTGCTGCTTCCCAGTGCTACAGTACCAACAGACATTAATCGGTAAGGGTCCCTTGCGACCCCAGACCGAGCTCCACAAACATACACAAACACTCTCCTCTTCTAATTCATTGTCATCTAAGTTTAACTTACACTTAAATTAAAAATTTAATTGGTTCTCAACTCCAAATTTCCTGTAAGCAGGATGTTTTATTTCATCCATGTTTTCGTTACTTTTTATTTTTTCTGTACTGTACTCTCTATCTTTCCCTTTCAACTCTTTCCTATCTTTGATTTTGAATTTTTTATGTTTTACTTTTCTTTAAACTTCAGACCAATGATTATAACCACATGACTACGGTTTCCTAGCATGTGCTAATATGAGGTCTGTTCTCATTTAAACTAATTTTTTAACAGATGGCTCATGGTTAGGATATATTGTTCCTTTTTATCGACGGGGAATGTTGTGTGTAGGGGGGGGGGGAGAGAGAGAGACTGTCTACATGTCCTACACTACTATTCCTGCGCTATTCACTTATCTGCCTTTTCTAAATGCACGGGCAACGCCGGGCGGGTACAGCTAGTAAACAATAAAGAAGAAATTTCTTATATTAAGAAAGTTATTTTCTTCCAACTCTGATCGCTAGTGAAGAAAAGTATTATTTGCTTATTATTAAGTGCATTATCCAAATAACTTAAAATGAAAAAAATTATATAAAATGCACTATGCACATTAGAATATATAAATGGTATTTCAGGTGACATGAAATATTGAATGCTTCATTTAATTTAGGAATAAATTCATATTAATTACTTCTGTAATGAGTATTGATATTATTTTTTTTGTAATCATGGCTCTCTATTCTTAATTTTAAAGTAAAATGTCTGGTATCTTTGTACATAAATTTATGTACTGGTATTATCTTTTACCTATCTTTTATTTTGATTCTTAATTTGACTTTTTTGACAAGCAGTTTAACAGATGAGTGTTGTATTGCTTTTGAGCAAATACTGCAAAATTGCTTTTCAGATGAACTTTTGATTTCTTACAATTGACATTCACGTAGAGTATAGAGAGAAATCCGAAAAAATTTTCAAACGCTCCTACTAGCAAATATACATGCAGAAAAAAAAAATGTAGCATATGTCTTTAAGCATGCTACAATGACAAACTTTGTCTTTGTTTAGAATCTCTATTTTAAGGAACAGGGGTTCATCACTGGATTATGTGAATTGAAACTTTTGATTAAATTGTTCATTAAAAACTAATTGTTTAAAGTAACGTGTTGAATTACTATAATAATTTGTGCTCTATAATGATCATAACGTTTTTAATAAATACTTATGAGGAAAGGTTAGGGGTGATTAAAGGTTAGGGGTAATTGTTGACTAAAATTTATGGGCATAAGTAGAGTCAGATATCTATCCATATCGCTGTGAGAATACATATTTAATAAATTTTTTAATACTTTTTATGAAGTTATTTCAAAGAAAATTCATAATTTTTTATTTTTTTTGTTCCGTCCATATCCTTATTCGTTTCAAGGAAAATTAGATTGAATGACGTAACATCTCTTAAAAATAGATTTTAATTTAAATAAAAAATGTATGAATAATTATTTATTTTTTTATGATCTAGTTTACAATTCAGTTAAACTAGTTCTCTAAAGTTTTATATCAAAATTTTAGATTTATCAATTTATATTATGAACTAACTAATAATTTTAACAAAAACTATTAAATTTATCAATTGATTTAATAAAAACAAGATAAATTCATAAAATCTTATGAAATTTATTAAAATTTTAAATTTTTGGTTAATTTTTAATGAAATTTCAACAAATACCAAAAATGAGTTTCTATTAAAATATAAATAACTAATTTAAAAAAATGAGCAGTTATTTTTTTAATATTTTTTATCGTATACTCTCCATAATTTACTGAATGTAAAATCAATTAAAATATTTTTCTTAACATAAGTTTTAAAAGTATTTAAAAAAAAATTTAATTCTTTATTTTTTAAAAGTATTGTTGTTGAAATAAATACGGGTTTAATTCTGCAAAAAATATAACATTTATTTGTTTAAATTTCTTATTAATAACAGAAAATATCAAAAGTTTTTTTTTTGAACCAAAAATCAAAATCTGTTACAAAAAAATCAGTTTAAATATATAAGAAAATAAATATTAAAATATTAGTAATAATTTATGAATTTACTAAAGTGGTTCCTAGTGAAATTAAACAACAATAACTTATAAATTTTATCCATTAGTTTAATGTTTAAAAATATATTTGAACAAATTTTTCATCTTTTTTTTTTAATTGAAAATATAAAAACATTTGTTAAGAAGACGCATTTTTACATATTTTATAATATTTTACATATATTTTGATAAATTTAATGAGAAAACATAGATACAAGATTAATCTTGATTTTAATTTCTATTTCATAATAATCAATATTCAACCAATGAATATCATTACATCAAAAACTTGAAAAAAGAATTGCAAAATTTTCATGTTTGTTTAAAAATGTAATATAAAATCGCAAATAAAATTAAAAAATTAAGAAATACATAAAAAATGGAAGAAGAATCAAAAATAAAATAAATTAAGATTAATTATGTTACAGAATTCTTAATCAAACTAATAATGCTAATTTACTGAGAAAGATATAGAAAAATTAATGACTACGTTGAACGTATTGCTATTCGCATTTTTCAATTTAACATTCACAACTGAACTTTATTTAATTGCATCTCAACATAAATGCAAAACTGGATTTAAAATATTTTTAATATCAGCGTAAATGATAATTTACATTTTAAAAAGAAAAAGTTAGAATATTTTTTTTAAAAAAAAATCACTTATTTCAATGAATATACATGATATATTTAAATAACGCTATCAATGAGAAGTTAATCCTGATTTGTTTCGTTAATTCAATTTTAACTAATAAAATAATAACACTAAGAAAAATTATTTTTTTGTTATAATTAATTTAATAGAGCTATTTAAAATGATCGTTTTTTGTAAAAAATAATTTATTGAAAGCAATAATTGTTTTTACCTATCACTTCCTTGTATCCGAAGATTACATGATTGTTTAAGCCAAGGATCAAAAGGCTGTACTTTTTTCAGATCCATTATGTAGACAGAAACATTTGTAAGATTGTAAGCACCAACTATCTGACAACGATAAAAAGAATAAAAATTTATAAAGTTATCATTCTATTATGATTTAAATTTATAAATTGCCTGAAACAATGTTGAATTTAAAGCAATCAATATCTGCCAGAATTCATCTAGATTACATTTGGCTACCTTAATACTATGAAATCAAAATTACTCTCTAAAGAATTTTATAATTTTACTCAAAATATTTATTTGAACTAAAACAATGACTTCCAGGAAATTAACTCAAATATTTCATTATGACAAAAATATTCTATTAGAATATTTATAGATTAAATGTTTTTGAGAAAGGAAATTTTTGGTATCTAATTTCCTTTCTAAATGATATTTACCTACAAATATAATTTATGTATTAATTGATATGCAAATTTCTAATAATTGATGATCAGAAAATAATTTTTTATATTTTTTCTGGTAAATTATAATAATCAATCATTATAGAGTATCAACTTAAAATGTAATTAAATTAATACCTTAACATACACGAATATTGATAGACTTTAAAAAATTTTCATCCCACAAATTTAAATTTTGTATTAAAATTAGTTATTTTGCTCATTAATAATATTTGTTAAACCATTTCAAAAATACATTGATTTACTTTATATTTATAAATTTTAATTATACACGATTCAAAATTTATACTGAGAATTTTATTAATGGAATTCATTACATTAAAGTGTAGAATTCCAGGATAACTGTGTAGGCGTATTGAAAGTAAAACATTAAGTATAAAATTTATGAAATCATTATTTTAATTTCTACAATATGATTTGTGCAGAACGTTTCTTTTATTTCAAAAATATATTTTTTATTTTTAGGAATATATTATTTAAGATTTAGAAATATATTTAGGGATATAAATAATATAAAATAATTAGAAATATATTTAGGATTGTAAAATTATTATTTTATTTAATAATAATTCCCTTTTTTGCAATACAGGATGTTAGATTAATTAAAAAAATAATATAGACTATATACTTTTCAACTTCAATCTTTTCCAAAAGAATAGTTGCTTTATGAAAGTAATATATTTTGTTTTGGGCATCATATAAAATAATTGATGGATTTTTAGATAGTTTTCTGAAAAGGTTTATTTTATAGATTTTTATTTAAAACATTTGTTTCACACATATATTATGCTTCAAGATAAATTTATCGTTTCATCATGTTTCTAACAATAGAGAACAATTTAATATTTTAAGAAATTTAGTTTTTTCTTAAAACTCTAAATATAAATGTTAATATTTTTTTAAACATAAAAAGGATGAAGTTAATATCTATTTGCAATACAGCTAATATGAAAAATTTTCTTGTTTCGGTTTAAAAATAATTTTTTAATTTGATAAATTAATAGTTCACTGATAAAATTTTATTGATTGATTTAGTAATTGTATTAAATAGGTATTAAATAGGATCTTCATTGATAATAAAAGAGCTATATTTACAGATTTATTAATCAAAACTTGTTATTTCATGCAACCAATAGCATTAAGGTAGTATCAATATTATTTTACCAATTGACTTTCTGAGGATGATATATCGGACACCTGTCCCCATCCCATGACGAGAGTGTCTAGAGTTCTCATTGGTTCCCATGCATAGACTTTGAGAATATCTTGAGAACCACTAAATAAGCAAGTTCCATTTGGACTGAAGTATATTCGCCTATAAATATACAATAAATGAAATTAAAAACAATTATATCTAAATGGAAAATTTTGGAATTACTTTTTGATATTTTAATATTTGATATTAAAATATTTTATAAAAATATTTTGTTTCATATAATGATTATAAATTGCATTACACATTTTCTTGTTTAAATTTACTTATTTACTGGGATAGTCATTAAATTTGCTTACATAAAAATAAGAATATGAAAATTAAAAAATTACACATATTACTCTTAAATAATTAATTAATCAATTATAACTATACTTTGAATTTAACTAGTGTAATAATTTTATCAGAGCAATAATTAATACACAACAGAATAAAAAATTATTTAACCGTCTCTATCAAAGAAACAACAATCGACCGTTTGGTGCCAAAAAATTTGCTATGTTTTTCAAAACAAATTTCTATAATAACTTAATTCAGTACACGACAATGTTTGTAATTTATTACAGATAGAATAACAAAACAAAATTCTTACTGTACTGGACCAGTATCTCCATCAGTACTAGAAACAAGTCTGTGGTTTTCAAGATCCCAAAACTTTACACTCCTAAAAATAATATATGTGAAAAATTTTAACATTTAATTAAGCAATGTTAACTTTGTGATTATAGAATATTTACCCCCCAAAAAAGACCGGATGTATTTTGTTCAGTAAGCAAAATACTTTAATTAAAACAAATTATTATTCTACTATGACAGTTTATAACTACAAAATGCGAAATAATATTTGAATTATAATTTTTTTAACTCATATGTGCATATATTTAACTTCATAAGGATTTTTATAATTTTTTCATGATTGAAATTAATGTGTTACTTCTGTACATTTAATGTACATATTATTTTTATTTAATTAACTATGTATAATTCTTCTCTTTTGGAATAAATAACTTCTGAATTTAAGATAACTAATTTATTTGAAACTATGCAATGAATACTCCGAAACATTTTTCAGGCATTATATACACAGAATTTCCATTTTAATTTAATCTAATCTATTTCTTATAATTTTTATTTCCCATGAAATTTAAAGAGATATACTTAAAAAAACACCTTTATATTATATTTGCAATTAATTAAGTATATATATACATTATATATATATATGCACTGAATTTGTTACCAATTGAATGTCATTGAATAGGTTACTCTGTTGAAAATTTTAATTAAATTTAAATATTAGTTTAAATACTAATGTTATTCACATTGGATAAATTGTAATACCTGTAAAAAATAAATTAAAGTGTTTTAAATTAAAAGTATATTATAAATTAAATTGTAGACAACATTTAGTAATTTTAAATTATTTATAAGTTAAATGTCTACATTTATTATGTTAAAACACAAATTTTCAAATAATTGAAATTTGAATCAAACTAAAAATTCTATTTAATTTAATTCAAATACATTCTATAGTTAAGAAAATTTGAAATTATTATAAATGTAGAAAATATATTTAACTACTTTTAAGTTTAATATACATACTGATCTGAGCTGCAACTGGATAAAAGAAGTTCATTAGGATGGAATTCAATGTCATTAATACTTGATGAATGACCCCTAAATTCTGTGCGTATTTTTCCTGCTGGAAGATCCCACAGCTAATAGAGAGATTAAAACACAAAAGAAAATATTAAAAACTAAATATGACCATAGTTTTTAGATTATTTATTTAATATATAATAAAAAGATAAATAGAATATAGTGATTGCATTGTAAATTTTGGGGAATGCACGAATTTTCCTGAACTTCTTCTGTTTTATTTTAGTGTTAATTTGACTTTTCAATAAAAGCTTAGTAAACTATTTCCTTAGAAAATTTGCTTAAAACTCGCTTAATAGAATTAAAATCAAAGATCTCAATGTGTCAACAGAGAAAAATTTGTATTTATTCAAAAATACAATAATAAAACATTTTTAAGCTATTTTCTTAAGAATTCTAATTTTTTGAAATTTTGTTTTTAGATTTAAAATTTAGCAATATAAAAGTATTTTGCATCTAAGAAGAAAAATATGTTATTTGTACTCGTTCAAAAATGTTATCCTTTTAAATTTTAAACTGCTTTAAAATTGATATTTTTAAGGCTTGCATTTCGTTAATAAAAGTACTATACTATATAAATCAATTTCATACTTTGGATAAAATTATGAGTGCTATTTCAAAAGAACACGTTCCTTCAAATGCTTATTTAAAAAGGAAATTCTGCTTTAATTAATTTTTCAATGTTGTAAATGTAACAAAAAATAATGAAGATTATATTTTTAAAACCACAATTGTTCTATAACAATAGTAAATAACTTAAGCTCGATAAAAATGTTGTATTTTATTTTAATAAAATAATTTAAGAAATTAATTTTCCATTTTCATATTATAATCGGTAAATTTAAGTTAATAAGATTTAGCATGAACATTATAGGCAATAAGAATTACATGACTGAAATCCATTTAGGTTTAAATTTAGAACATATTGTTTGTTTTCTTTTCCTTCAAAATAATTAATCAGTCTTAGATACCTTTCTTATCCCAGGAATGATAAAAAAAGATTAATTAATAATGAAATTCTGCAAAATGTATTTATAAAATGGATTATTGAGTGGTTTAGAAAATTAACATACTATGCGTGTACTTTTTCTTTTTGATGGCAAAAATTGTTAAATAATTCTTTCCTATAAAATAATAAAATTTATAATAAAAGAAACATTATTCCAATTAAAAATATTAGATAATTATTAAATTCCTATTACTGAAAATGATTTATTGAAAGTATCATGAGGGAATGAATAATGTGCTCTCTGACATAAGCGTGCATGTACTCACACATTGAAAACTGTAAATGTTTTTTTGTTATGGGAAGACTGAAGATTGAGAGAACTTTTATGAAATTAACTTTAATTAATTTAAAAATTAATATGACAATTAATAGAACTAAAGATATATAAGAACTTAAATCTAAGCAGTATAACAAATTAGTAATAATGTTTTTGTTGATACACCTATGAGAGAGAGAGAGAGAAAATTTAAAAACTGACAGAGAGAGAGAATTATTTGTGCACTTAATGTTTTTTTTCGTAATTGAATAACACAAATAAGACTATCAGAAATAATAAAAATAAAGTTTTATAAATATATTAATTATCCTTAATATAAATTACATATAAACATCATATTCTGTATACTGTACCGAACTGTATTTCTTACCACGCTTATTAGACTCTAAGAAATATGCAGTCAAAATTTGCAAATGCAACAGATAAATAGCATTAATTATAATTTGATTGATAGATTCGTAGATGTGTATATCTGAAATAATTATAAGTGAATATTTTAAAAAATCGATTGTTCGCCTCATTTTCTAGATATATAGCAATTAAATATGCATTTTTAATAATTAACGTGTGACAATATTTAAATTAATAAATAATATAACTATATTAAGTTATATAACTATATTATTTTTTAAAAATGAACTTCTATCTTAAATTATTTTTTACTATTTCTTGTAAGCATAAAATATCAACTGCTGAAAATTAAGTACCTCCTGAAATAAACTACATTTATTATCGATAAATCACTTTTATCGATAATAAATGACATTTTAATTTAAAATAAATTGAACTTGACATTTTAATTTAAAATAAATTGAAATTGTCACTGTCTTAAACATGTTCCGAAATTCAATTTAATTTTAAAGACGTTAATTTTAAATAGTATCTAATTTATAATATTAAACAAAGTTGATTAACGTTACAGTTACAATTATAATTTATAAAAGATAAATATTTTTTTTCATAATTTAATTTATGGTTATTAAATATATTATCTAACATGTTTAGGAAATTTTCGAAATAACATTATTTTTGATATAGAATTTTATATTCAATTATTTTTTGTTTGAATTCTAATATATCTTACTCAAGCTTAAAAGTTCAGTAAATAATTTTAATGTTAAATGAAAGATAATTGAAACTTTATTAATTGATTATTAAGAATTATAATTATTAAGAATTATAATTTCTATTATTATTAAAATAATTCTAAATTTTATAATAATTAAGAATTATAATTTCTTATATACTTTATATTTATATAAAGGAATATGTAGGGCTTCATAATGATGTGAAAAAATTAGATATTTTTATATTAATTAATATCAATAACTTTTTTCAAGTCATTTGTAACATAGTATTGGTATGCCTGAATAAAATTTGCGATAATTTATAGTTGAAGTTTATAAGTACAGAAAATATTATAAAATATTAATTTTTTTAAATTTAATTTTAATTATTTTATCATTAAAACAATTCATTGAAAATATAATGAATAAATAGGAGCTTCTCAACAGATAACGTTACAATAATTAATAAAAATATAAAAACAGGTTGCTTTAGGAATTATTTAATGAATTAATTTTTTTAGGAATTATTTAAACATGGATAAATTTATGTGACACGAGCCATTAAATAACAAAAATTTTTATGCACTTTAAATTTTTAAATTTGCATTTTGTAATTGTTTTAAAATGTTTATTAAAATAATTCACACACACATTTTATAATATTAAGAATCATAATCATAAAGAAAAATTTTATTATTCATTATAATTTAGAAATTGTTAATATACATTGTCGTCTAAGCAAAAATAAGAAATCCAGTTTTCTTATTTAATGTAACGCTTAGATTGCTGCTTGTTAAAAAGCATGCAAATGATATTCTAAAAAATAATGATGATATCCATGTATCGTGTAAGTGATATTTCAAATAGAATCAGCGTATATCTTATTTAATGAAATCAAATTAATTACACAAGTGCATTTAATAATATTGTTTGTAATATATTGTGTGACTTATTCTATAATATTCATAAATTTCTTGAAGACAATGAATTGTTAAAAGAAATTTTAACATTTTATTTTCCTTTTTATTAGTTTTATGTTACTAGTAGATATAATAAATATTTATCATCAACATGATGATTTGTATCTGTAATGCGAACTGAAATCAAAATAGTTTGACTATGAGTGTATCAAAATTTTACTTGGTATTTCATCAGAATACTTCGTAGTAGTACAAAAGGTTTGAACACAATTATTGTCTATTTCTCACGATGTACAAATAAATATATGTATTTATTGAATATATTCGTATTATAATGCATTTCTACTCTAAAAAAATAAATCGGTTCAAATGTATTATAGATGCGTTTCATTTATATTTTGGATTGATTTTCTCAATTATATTTGTATTTAGTTTAGTTGTTTTCAAAACTTTTTAAAATTGCACTTACTTTTTATATAAATATATTGATTTATAATAAATTTGAAAGATAAAGTATCTTAAAGGTTGTAGTTGGTTTGCATTAATTTTGTTAGAATTCGTAAAATAATATGAAGTGTATGAAAACGCGAAAACAATTGTTATTCACCATAATAACAGTAGAATAAATCTAATATTTAATTCAGATTGAATTTGTTTTAAGATAATCACACACACATACACAAATTTCTTTTTGCATTATTGTATAACAATTTCAGGCTTTTTCTTAAATAAGAAAAACGTATCTTTGAAATGTATTGCTTTTTTTTTATCTCTGATCATTTAGTTGAGGAATTATTTTTTATTTTAACATGCTTAGGGATTAAAACTTAAAAAGGAAAATATTTACTAATAAAACGATTAAATATACTATTACTTATAAATATAACAATTTTTAGACTTCAAATTATTTGGTAGGAATTATTAAAGAAAGCAAAATTATAAATTAATGCGAACTAATTACAGCAATTAACTGCATGAATTTTATCTCTTTTAATTATTTTTTTCAATAATTTAAATATGTAATGATAAAAATAAAAAAAGTGAATTGATCTGATAAAAAGAAAGCGAAGAATACATAATTTATGTATGTTTATATAAAAATTGTTTTATTTATAATACATTTGTAGACCTTTTTGAAAATATTTATAATTGTAAAATTAATGATGTGAATACTGCTAACATTAAATAATGTTTAGAAAATCTCCTCTGCAAACATTTCTGAGGAAGTTATCACACAGCAAAATTTTGAAGATGTTTTAAAAATAAAAAATATATACTTTTATGTTTCCATCTTCACAACCAGAAGCGATCCATCGACCATCAGGACTGAATTTCAGTGTATTTACAGATTTTGCATGTCCCTGTAAGAAAATGTTAATTAATAATGTACAAGGGATTGGAAATTTAGACACGGTGTGAAGTGATATAACAAAAGAATTTTTTACAAGATATAAAAAATAAATATTATAAAATACAAGATATAAAAACTAAAAATAAATCAATTGGGGAGAAAATATTTATTTGAATACTATTATAAATAAATCACGCTTATTTAAGCTCAAATTAATTAGTTGGATAAATTAATGCATCTGTTTCTGTTTATGTACTAATAAATTCTTAAATTTGCATATATTAGAAATTTCTATTCTTTTCTTTAACCCATTACCACCCTTTAGTGGGAGGTGATCTATTTCTAGATCCCCTCCCACTCAAATCTCCCTGTGAAAACCATATCTTTTAATAATTTCGTATTGATATTTACTGGTTTCCTTACACATGTGGCTGCAACCCCAATTGAGATTTGAAGCATTCTTTCCTAGAACAGTCCAAAGCTAGTGTCTGATGTTTGCCATTTTGAAGCTTCAAAGTGCTGATTTCGATTTTGTATCCAACAGAAAAAAAATTAAAAATAAGTTATACTTTTTTATGTGTTTTACATTTTCAATACCTCTTTAATTATTCTGGCTTATTTATATTAGAAAAATAACTGTTTTTATTATCAAAATGTAAGTTTAAACATACTGATCTATAAATAGATCGCTGGCCGTTAGTAGTAGGTAATATCATTTTTTCCCTTGTTTCATTTCTTTCAAAATATCTCAGGGTAAAGTGCTTCACAACACCGAAGAAGCGTTAGATTATATGTTTTATTAGGAAATAGAGTCTGATATAACTGCTTTACCATCTGATGTGGATGAATTAACTCCTAAAACTCCAAAAGAACATTTTGGAACACGAGTGGTGATAAAAATGTTACAACCCATAGAGCTAGGAGTAGACCATAGAGCTACTCCTAGCTCTATGTTACAACCAGTAACTGATCCTAACAGCCACACCATCATTTTTGACAATTTTTTCAATTCTTATAGTCTGCTGATCGAATTAAAAACACAAGGATTCAAAGCCAGATGCACAATTAGAAACAATAAAACAGTTTCTTGACCTTTAATGCCTGATAAAATATTAGAAAGAAAAAAATCGTGATTCTTATGATTACTGTTTCTACGAAAAGAACAAAATAACTATAGTTAAATAGAATGACAACAAATGTGTAAAAAGAGTGAAAAACTTTGATTACAAAAAGCCTTTAACCCAAGTTTCAAGTCATCAAAAAGGTTTGAAAGAAAAAGCCCAAATTTTGCAACCTAATAATATTCACCAGTATAACAAAAATATGGGTGGAATCGACAAGCATGACTGGGTTTTAGAAAAACACACAATTGAGAGCCGTGGCAAAAAATTGTTATGGCCAATCTTTGCAATAGTTATCGACAATGCTATTATAAATACGTATATTCTGTTCAATTTATTAAATTGTGAAAAGAAAAGTATAAAATACATCCCATTATATATCAGCGTTGCTTACTTTAAACAAGAAACGAATTCTAAGAAAGGTATTGGAAGACCTATGAGATAATGCCATCGAGATCAAACGTAAGACACTCTGCGTGTTTAGATAGAAAACACCATTTTATAGGAAAAAGACAAAACCAAAGAAGATGCTAGTTTCAAAACTGTAAGGGTAGACCTCTTACGTTTTATACAAAGTGCAAAGTAACCCTTTGTCTAACATGTTTTCCATTATATCACCTTAACTTTTACAAATTGTCTGTATAAAATTTTAATTAAGTAAGTTTAGATCAATATATTGTCTCTTTTAAATCTCATCAATTGTTTTTAAATTCACAAAAGTTTAGTTTTTCGCACTAAGTTTGTAATTTTTTAACTATAAAACCATAGGAAAGTTACTTGGTCTTTTACTATCATAAGCGCCCAGCTATCTATTAATAGATCCCTTATTATCTCAGCTGCTAATTACAGAAAATGGATACAACTTCCTAATTACTCTATTTAGGATATATAAAATGTAATTTAAAAATATTTTTCAAAAATTTCGATTTTAAAATAATTAGGAAACTAACTGGTTAAGCAGATGCTTCAATTTAGTTGTAACAAATTCTTTAAATTTATTAATCTCTGAAATTACAGAAACATTTTCATCAAATATTTTCAAACATAAATTTATTGTAAGTTACCTTGAATTACATAATATATGAAACCAGTTAAAATGAAAATTTGAAAAAACTAAAGTGCTTTGATACATTGAATATCTGTATTGTATTCAAAATTTCCAGTTATATCTAGAGAAATACATAGTTTCTAATGTAAAATAAGCTTTTAATTAACGCTAGTTGTTCATTAGAAAAGAGAATCAACAAGAAAATTGGTTGTTAATTACTTTACTTATCTAATAATTAACAACTTGTTTGAGTTTAAACAACTACACGAGAAGTATAAAGTGTGAGCCACTAAAACAGAATAAATTAAAGTGCTTAATTAGACTGACAACGTGTACTTCAAGAATTTGATATTCTATTAAAACATTGAAGATGTAAACACGAAGCTATTAATTAAACTGAAGAAAGTTATCGCAATGGAAACTGGGGATAAATTTTATTAAATTATGAAAATGGCTAAAAGTTAAATATTGTCGACTAATTAGCAATTCTATTAAGGTAATCAAACACATTGGAGTATTAAGCACTTTTTAAAATCAATTTTCTATCAGAAGTTTAGTGTTATTTTCAATTCCTATTTTATGAAGAACTTTTTATTTGTAAATACATGTTTAGAAAGAGGAAAAATATTTTATTATCATGGACAATAAATTGAAAAAAATACTGTGATTTTAATAGAATTTTCACATTCAGTGATTTTAACATTATGTTATTTAAATAAAACAACAAGGTACTTTTCTACATTTTATTTGCGTATATTAATATGTGTTAATGAAAGCTCTTGAAAATATCAAAATTATTATGTATTTATTTTTGTTCATATGTTAAATTTTAAAGAAATAAATTAATTTGTTAAATTTTATTAAAAAATAATATTGTTAAATTTCTGAAGAAATAAATTTTGATAGAAATATTAATTAACATACTAATTATAATATATTAATTAAATATTAATCACATGAAAATATTGTGTTAAAATTTTTGTGTGGAGTTTTAACCAGTAACATAATCCAAAAATGGGTGAATGATGTCTCTGATAAATGGCTTAATACTTTAATTTGTGCTTTATCTCTAGATACACTAAACGTTTAACATTTATTTTTGATTTACTAAATAAATAATTGGCTGGTCTTATTATTATACTTTTATCATCTAAACGATATTCTTTTCTTAAAAACAAAGCATTTGTAATATAAAAGGATGTTTGTGTAAGTTACCACATACACAATAAAAGTTGTGTCTACATCAAGTTCAATGCATAAACATTGCATTCATACATAATTCATTTTGTAAAATTGATTTAACCAACATTATGTAACATGCTAGCATAAGCATTAATGCTTAAGACAATGCTTACATAGCTAAAAATATTTATGTTGATTTTGAATTATTATGTTGATAAGTGACGTTAAGCTAATCCTGCAAGTTTATGCAAATAGCTTAACATAATCCTATCATAGTTTTGGTATTGTAAATCGTTGAGAGTAAAAAATAATTTATATTATTAACGGAGAGTCTTTTGAACAAAAAAGAAATTTATTTGCTGAAATAGTATGTTGATTTAAAGAGGCTGAACACATTTTTTTGCCAAAATTATTTATCTTATATCAGGTTTTGTATTTACAATAGAAAGTTAATTCATTCACTCACATTTAATAAAAAATGTGCAAAAAGAAAAAAAAAAAAGAAATTGCTACTAGTAATAAAAATTTGCGTAATAATTTAAAACAAAAAACATGAATTTAAAAGACCTTGATAAAAATATAAAAGGGATTTATATATACTGAATTACATGCTTTAAGGTATTAAAATGAATAGAAACATTCTGGTAGTCTATGTATTTACAGTTTATTGATTATTACTAAAACAACTAGTTGATAGAGATTACTATTGCTTAATATTTCATGTTAAGATTCACAAATTATATATATATATATATATATAATTTTCTCAACATATATTTAAAACTATGAGTTGCTTTAAGATTTTGATAATTATGAACATTAGTAAAGTTTTTAATATTTTTCAATTTCTCTTCCCATGTAGGAAATACTTGTAATCATAAAAAGACCTTGGGAAATATTTTTTAGTAATTAACACCCTTAAGAGTTTAAGTAGTTTTGTAAAAATTATGCCATTATATCAAAATTTTAATTTATCTTATTACCAACTTTTATAAGTAATACCTAGAAAACTGAGTGAATATATCTATAAAGTTATTTTTAATTTAGATAATTAAATTGTTTAATTTATATAAATGTTTAATCATTACTTTAAAAACTTCTTCTGTTTCCATTGAAAGATGCTTTTAAACCAGTTTTTGAAAAAATGAATTATTATCATTTTTTTTAATTTTTATGAAACTAAAGAACATTTAGAAACCATTTGAGGTATCATAAGTACCATTTAAGCATTAATATACTTAAAACAAAAAATATCACTTCATACATATTAAAAATGTAGGTAAAACATCAATTTTACAATTTTGCTTTTTTTTAAAATTGGCATTTTTATTATTACATTCTTATAGTCAACATTGAATGTTTCATGGCTTACATTTCTCATATATTTTGATTATTAATATTTATTATCAGTGTTATGAGAAATGATAATTCGTTAAATTAAAAATTTTTACCTGACACTGAATACTATATCACATTCTGTCTTATTTTGTATGAATTTTAACGTTATTTCAAAGTGCTTGAATTGAAATTGTTCAATTCATACTTATCTTTGTAAAACTAAAAAGGCTGTTAATGATACAAAAAATGTATCAGATTTCTTTTTTTTATAATTTTATGATTTTCTCATATATTTCTTTTGATATTTATAATTGTCAGATTTCGATTTAGATATAATTTGGCTTACCAAATCGATAGCAATTTCATCCATTTCAAATTAAGCATATATTCCTACTACAACAATTAAACATATCCAATTCCTATTCTAATTTAACCTAAAATAATATTTTTAATAGGATTTATATTAATCTTTTTATAATTTTCTCTTGATGTACAGGAAATCATTAAAAAATTTCAGTTTTTTTGTTTTGGCTTATGATATTTTTTTCATGTTTTTAATTATAATCTCATTTCTCATTTTCTCATATTTTAAAGAAAATTGCCTTATTTTCAAAGATCATTATAATCATTTTAAAGCAGGAAAATAACTGTAATTGGAGTGAATTAATTCTAAATTTATTCATTTTTTAAAAAATGTCACAAAAATTGAATTTGAATGTCATGCAAAGTCGATTTTGAATATATAAATATAAAGTTTTCAAATATATTCTGTATTTATATAATATCAACGTAAATATAATCAATCTTAAGTATATGGTTAAAAAGTATTAAGTTTCGAAAACTATATTTTTTTAAATGCTTGTAAATAAATATTCAAACTGTAAAATCATTATCCACCTTAATAAGAAGCAAAGTAACACTTTTATAAGTTTAAAGATATTAGACTTTTTATAAACTGAAATTATAAAAGTATCCATATATATTTTCCGGTTTTCAGTGTTGAAAAGCTTTTATTTTAAATACTTTCTTAGCTTTAACTCAACATGCATAATAAATAATAGAGTAAGTAAGAAGATTGAATGGCAAATTTTCTACAATTCTACGCCAACAATGTAATAAAAGTTGGAAATAAGTTAAATAGTATATTATTACCTTATAAGTAAATATGCTTCCTTTTCTTCGTTTATCCCAAAGCTGTAGAGAAGAAAAGCGAAAGTTTAATAAAATTAATGTTATACATACTAATGCTAATGAATAAAAATTCCTTATCTAGATTAAATTTCATTGGATTTTACAACCAGTTTAAAATTTAACTTCTTAATATTTTATTTTTAAGATTTAATTTAGTAAAACTTAAAATTAAGATTTTTACTTCAAATGAAGCATTAACAATTTGAAATATAATATTGTTTATGAACTATTTGTTACGAACCACGAAACAATTTCTTTGATACTTGGTAATTATGAAGTATTTCACGTAAAATAACTGAAATAACATTTAAATAAATTTATAATTTTTAGGACAATTTTTCATATAAATAAAAACTAAGGAAAAACTATAACTAAGAATTATAAATAAAAAATAATATGTTAAATTTAAAAGTATAATTTTTCACGAAATTGTTGCAGAAAAATAACGTAACTGTTAAATTCTTTAATTTAGCTCCACTATCGTTATCCCAAATAAATTTATCTTTAAATAATTTTAGAGATATTTCGTAGCAATAATTTTAACTTGCTTAGCAGAAATGTATATTTATATTTCAAGTTGATCAATCTTATCTATTTTAATAACTGGAAACACACACACAATATTACCGAAATTTAAGATAATTTTTAAAAGAAAATTATGAGTGTGTGTAAAAAAAAAACGAAACTTTAACTCAGTTTTTTGACGTAGAATTAACTTTTATTAAAAATAATTACTGTAAAGAATAAGT
Organism: Latrodectus geometricus; assembly: GCA_026290005.1. Classification (NCBI taxonomy): domain Eukaryota; kingdom Metazoa; phylum Arthropoda; class Arachnida; order Araneae; family Theridiidae; genus Latrodectus; species Latrodectus geometricus. The sequence continues at coordinate 85,155 of JAPDSC010080451.1, forward strand.
GATATAAATTTTAGTATAACTGAAACATTTTTTTTGATTAAGTAATAAGTAATGTTAAGAAATAAACTAGTATAAAATAGTCATTAAAAATCATTCTAAGTTTAAATAATTATATTAATGCCATGTCATCAAAATTAAAGTTGAAAATAAGTTTTTTACAATAATGGAAATTATTTAAAACATAATTTCATGGAAAAATGGTTTTTTATAGTTGTTATAATGAACTTTTAATATTTTTAAAATCATATATGACATACATTTTACAAAAAATGATACATTTCATTTTAATAAGTCATAAAGAATACATTTCCTTTTAAAAAAATTAAGAAGTAGATTTTTAAATGTATATTTTATACGGAAAAAAAATATCTTAAAAGTTTTTGAAAAGGATTAATTTTCAATTATTATATTTATAATAAATATTATAATATTTATTATAAATATTATAATATTTATTATAAATATTATAATAGGGCATTAAATACTCAAAAAATAGTATTTAAACAATTGTAAACATAATACGTTGCATTTCTAATAAAGAATCATAGATATCTATAAATTTTAATATTGTGTATGAAATTTATGAAATTATTGTTACCTAGACATAACTGCAGCAATTAATCATGAAATACTTTTTAAATTAGATAAACTATTTTATAAATAATTTGTTTTTACCTTAATACTGCTATCAGAAGAGCCTGAGGCTACAAAATCTCCATACGGATGAAAATCAACGCATTTTACATTCCCTTTGTGACCCAAAAGTGTTCTGATAACTAGAACATATAATAATTATCAATTTCTTGAGTATTAAAATAATTTTTATAATTCATAGATATAACTCGTTGTTGTAAAAATAAATTCATTTGATAAGATTATGTATAATGTATTTATTTTTAAAAGGGAAAATTATTATAAAAAGACAAAAATCTCAGTAAAAGTTAAAGTAATACTTCAAATAAATTTTTTATTTAAGAAATTTTCCATTTGCTCTGATATATAGTTATATATTTTCTCACTTTACTCTTATACAAAATTTTAAATTATTAATAAAATCTAAAATGCAATATTTAGTTTAAGTACTTTATTGGCAGTAAAATTTATAAAAGACAATATACACGTTAAATCGAAGTATTAAAAGAATAGCTTTAAAATAAAACTATTGTTTATGTAATCAGCAAGCTAAGGTTTCTCTGGAAGAGTAATTAAATACTTACAAAAGCGACATTTAAGTTATTTATTTAGATAGGATATTACAGCACATTTTAATGTAATATGATAAAAATGATTTAAATAGTTCATATATTTTAGAATTAAATTTGAACAATATTATTATTTTAAAAAGTAAGATGGATTTTTAATATTAAAATAGTTTAAAAATAATAAATTCAAAAATTATCGATCAGTTAAAAATTATTTTTTTTTATATTAAAAAAAAAAAAAAAAAAAAAAAAAAAAAAAAAAAAAAAAAAAAAAAACATTCCAGTACTTTTGGAATATAACATTACTTATAAGGTTTAATATTAATTATAATATCCACAACAGCTTTGAATTCACTGATGAGTGTTAGTAAATATTTTCAACTTAATATCCTTTATTATTTTATAAGTAAAAATTTGGATTCAATTCTTTTTTCTGCTCTATTCAATACTTTTGCCTTGATATAATATTTTATGAATGAAGAATGTTTCATGTTGTATGAAATTAAATTAAAAGAACTTTTTCAATCTTTTACTAGCATATGTAATTATTACTACTGAAAGTACGGAGCTTAAATATATATTTACAACATGTCCTTATAGTTGCTTGAGAAATTGAGTACATATAATAATATATATGAAATATATATGTATTTGTGCCCTAGTCAAAATATATTTTCAAACTGCACTAATAAAGAACACAGGGAAAGACATACTCTAAAGTATTTCTGTATATTATAAAATATAAGAATTATTTTGTATTATTATAAAGTACTTAAATTTGGCAACATAGAATTTATTCATGTCCTTAAATATTGCTACTAATTTATTCAGAATATAAAAATCATATTCGTTATAAACATTTTTTTAATTTCATTTTAATAAAATTTAATAATATGTTCTTCTGTACTTTTTCTTCTCTATACTTCGTTTATTTTTACTTTTTCCTTAATTTTCATTTTATTATTTTTTAGCTTATTTGTCTATGAAATAAAGAATATTTACAAGGGTAATATAAAATTAAGTAAACTTAATCAAGAGATCATTATTTTCAATATGAAAGTAATATGTCTCTCAACAGAGTAAATCATAAATATACAAATAATTCAATGACCATTAAATTATTTTTATAAACACAATACAAATATGATATTTTTTAATTAATGAACTTTCTCTATAATAATTTTAAATATTAATAACAATAGTGCCTATTGTTGTTGTTGTCGTGTGCCAGCCAGGCTGGCAATAGGGTGTGCCCTGCTGCACTTTTTCAACTGAACCATATTTGGTGTGGAGTCCGACTTCCTCAGTACACACATTCCATAGGTACCATTTTATAGGGTAGGCAACCATTCACACACACACAAAGAAAGGACAAAGACAAGAAAGAGAGAGAGAAAGTACATCCATGCCCGAGTCAGGATTCGAACCCACGTCCCACCCATCTGTCAGGTACGCTAATCACTAGACAGGTTGGGCGGCAATAGTAAATATTAAATTATTCTTTTAATTTGTTAATTTATATGTCCAGATTCATTGGTACATAGGTAAATTTCAAAACAACCAATATTAGATAGTTGTTATTATAATAAAATGCAAAACAAATTTATGTTTTACCAAAATTTGAATTTATACTAGATTGTAATATGCAAATAAAATTATTTAATTATGAAAATTAAACTTTTATAAATATTACTTGTGCTAAGCACATCTTTCAACTTGATAGTATATGCAACATAGATTAGTTAAATTTTCGACTATCCTTTTATATATGATAAAAAAGATTTGTGCTTATTCTTGTCATAAAATTATAGGACTGAATATTCTTTTTAAGTAAAAATAAATGGAAAGCAATAATTTGGTTAAAAAATTTGAAATAATAATTTATTTAATTATTTTGCTAATCTGAAAATACTTATTTATTTTAATCAGAAATAATCCACATGAGTAAGGATTTCAGAAAAAAATAACTTAAATTAATTAAGGTAAGAAAATAAACAATAAGTGATGAATAAAATGAAAAGTTTTCCTAACAGTTGTTAAAAATTCTAACGCATATATCACTCATGTTTTCTAAAATTAATTTCCTTCACTATTATAATTGTAAATCCAAAAAGTTCGAAGTAAAAATAAGAAAAATAAGCATAAAGCTTGTTAGTTTTTTTCACATTCTTCGTGTCTATAATTAAAATTAATTTTCGATCCTTGTAAAATATTATATATTAAAATACTCAAAGTCTTCATAAATCTTGTCAAAAACATAATACAAATAATAAGTCATTGAAACTACCAAAAAAGGATTGTTTTAATTTAAAATATAATTAAAATCTGGTTAAATAAGAGATAATGTGTAAAAAATATTGTGCAGTTTTTTGGTTATTTCACTTGATGAAAATTTAATTAAATGCCAAGCGCAAACTCCTGAAATGTTTGCATAGAATTTATTGTTAGAATTAAGTTAGAAATGATGTAATATTTTATAAAAAATGTAGTTGATGTGTTAATGCAATTTTTTATTTCATAGAAGAAAATGATTTCCTTTTTATCTAAGAAATGTATATATAAATATCACAAAAATAATCAAAATAAAAATTTTCAAATTTTTTGATAACAGTTTTTTTTGATTTTAACAACTGATTTGTTAATTTTTAATAAGAAATTCAATGTCTTCTAATCAATATTAAATCAAATAACATTATAAAATATGTCGTAACTTTCTTACATTTTAAAAATATGATTTTTTGCAATGATTTATTTCAATGATAATTTCCTTTCATCACACATACTGCTACATTTCTTAAAAATTTTGAATTTACATATTCCACTTATTGTATCATCAAAAACTAAACAGATGAAACAAAATTTAAGAAATATCAGTGAGAAACTAAACAATGCTAACTACTAGTACCTTCTGAAATAGTTGGTTCAAAATTAAGTTTATATATTTTATAAACTTGAGATCAATAAATGTTATTCTTCTGTAGTATTCATTGGTATATTTTCATAGTTTCTTTATGATAAGTTAATAATATTCTGCATTTGTGAAGTTTTTGGAAAGCAATATTCTATGCTATATTCTTAATTCTTATTATAAATTCTTACTGATACCTTGAGTTGGCTGTTAGATTATCTATTTTGGTATTACTATCATACTAAATATACAATAACTAAAACTTAATGTCACCAATATTTAATGTTCTATTTTGCATAAAATTTAAATTTGAAGTATATCTTGAATAATCTAAACAATTTGCATTGTGTATAGCTTTTGTTTAGCAAATTGTTTATTTCAATCAAATACATACTTAAAAGTAAGTTTACTTCTGCTTCAAATTTCATTTTATTAATCAACTATTCATTTGAAAATAAAATTTATGCGCTATTTCTATTTTTATTTGCTCATGGATAAAACCTAAAAACTCAGTGGAGTTCATTTTATATTATTGTTTTGTCTTTACAAATGCACACATTTTCTTATCGCATTCTAATATTTATTTCTTCTTGGACAACAGATAATTATTATCCAGAATTTCGTTATTTTGTTTTTGTGCGAGTGTGCATTAAGTGTATTTTAGAAATATTTGTAAATTTAATAAGATATCTTTGACAGTAAAATAAATTTGCTAAAATCTTTCGTAACAAATAGATTCTTCCGAATAAATGTTTCAGCAACAAATATTAATATGGTAGGAAGGTGGAAAAATATTCGATTGAAGAAGAAACCAAATTAAAAATTATTAAACGTAAAATATTTTCTTCTTTTCCTTATAAAATTCATGGACCATTAATGCTCTAGAGATAATGTGAATTTTGAAATAGATGACAGGAGATACTACTGCTTGTCACGTTTACCCTTTTTAAGAAAATCCATCTATATTTTTCATTGTTTTTTTTTATCTTGTATTTTTATATAAATAAATGGATATGCGGATTTAAAAAAAAATTGAAGCAATTTGTGTTAATGATTATTTATAAAACATACGTGTTAAGATTTTTTGTTTGCATTATTCGAAGTTATAAATTTTTCTGAATTTGCAAAGGAATACGAAAACTTGATTTTGAATTTATACATTTTTGCCATTAGTGAAATCGAATGACATGTGTACATATACAATCTAATCATACGTATATATGTTTCATATTTATAAATATTATATAAACAATGATTAATTCTAGAAATACTATTTGTATAGTTAATGTGGTATTTATTGGTGATTTACATTAGAGAATTTCTTATTATTTGAACATTAATTTATAGTTGCATAGGAACTTAATTACAATAATATAAGCATTAATAGATCTAGATTAATTTTATATTAATTTTGTTTTGTAATCTTATATTAATTTTGTTTTGTATTTTAATACCCCGCATGAAAGATATCTAATCTTTATTTACTTTCAAAAGTTTCACTCTTACTAAATATAAAGAAAAGTAAATAGTGTAAAAATTATATATGATGTAAAAAATCAAGAAATTTTTACCGTAGATATTAATGACATTTATAAAGTGTCATTTATCCAAAGATTTAAAATTTTTCTTGAATTTTAAAATAATTTAAATTTAACCTGGTTCTTATTCATTTATCTTACTTTTCTAAAATATTTGATCATTTTTGTATATTTTAGTGTTAGTTTTAATAAAAATATTGTATTTACTGATTATATATATCGCTTTCTAATGTGGCTTAAAATGTATCCCCCTATAATAATAATATTTCCTTTTAAACAAATGTTCCTAAAATACTAAATACATTAATATTTCTCAAGTGAATACAGTAATATCAAAATGATTTGCAAAAAATATTGTGATATTGAAGCACGGTTTTTTTAATCAAAGTTAACTTTAGCAGAATGAATCTCATGGTTTTATTTCAACAATTCATGTTTCAATTGCCATGTCTCAAATGTAGTTGTTAGTAGTAATTTGAAATCTAGCTTAAAAAGTAATTGATGTAAATCGCCTTCTTAGATGAATGTGGAAACAAACTAAATCATAGGAGACGTATAGAACAAATTAAGTCTTTAGAGAAATATGATAAGATTTTACGAGATCGTTTCTATGCAGTTTTAAAACTTTAAATTATATTCTAAATTAGCTATAAATGTATACATTTTTAATTTCATATGTCTATTTAAACATTTTAAAAATCTTTTATTAAAAGCATTTATAAAAATTTCTGCTTAAATATTTGTATTTTCGAATGATTAATTGCATATTATTCGATAAGTGAATATATTTATAGAAAAAATATTTTTAGTATATCAAATGATATGAATTAAATTTTAAAAATTAACTTTTATGTTTTTAAAAATTAAAATATTCAATCTAATTAATATTTAAACAAATTCTGCTGCATTTGAATTTAACATCACCATTCTTATATAAAGAATTGACCGAATTTAAGTTGGAATAGAAATATGCTACGATAAAAATATTCCTGACCCATTTATTCAATTACAATTTTGCAATCAATTTAGTGAAGAAGTTTGATAAAGCAACACTTTTTTTTTACAAGACACTTATATATTACAACAGCACTTGGTATTTTTAAAATTTAAGATAATATTGCAGCTTGTGAACTTGAGAAAATGTCCGGCCCAATAAAAATTATATACATAATTAACTGCAATAGGAAAAGAAGATTTGTACGTCTTAATAATATACTAATTTTTTTACAACAAATACATAAATGGGAATGATATATAAAGTTAATAAGAAAAGATGCTACGCATATTTTATAGAGAAAAGTCTCTTGCTTATACACTTTTGCCACTACAAAATGCAGGTACATAATCAAACTTCAAAATTCTGTACAGTCTTGGTATACAGGCAAAATGATAAGAAAATAAATAATAATTAAAAGGAGTAAAAGGGAAAACTATAACATTGAAAATTATTCAAATGCATATTACGTTCAATAAGTTATATGAGGAAAATATTTATTCTATGAAATATCAATAAATTTATGTTATTGAAAATTAAATGTTATAAAAATAATTTAATATTTTTCTTACATTCATATAAACAAATACTAAGACTTTTTACGTCAACTATAAAAAGAGTATTTATCTATTTTCTTACTCAAATTTATATCAATTTAAGATATTTTATTCAAATCAATTTCTTACTGGTAGTGACTGTTGATTTCTGTATGTATTAAACCCTGCTTTATAGTACATTAAATAGTTTAGACATCCATACCAAACATTGCTCGAACTACCTAAGTAAAACTATTAAACAAACTACCTAAGTAAAATGCTGTTGCATGAATACCAAAAACAAGTAAACTATTAATTGTAAATTAAAAATAAATATTAATTTACTTTTGGCTGCTTCGAGGTCCCATATCTTTAAGGCTCCATTCATGGATCCTGCGCATACTATATCTTCGCATTGACCAAATTTGACACATTCTACAGAAGCTGTGTGGCCACTCAGACTCTATAAAATAAATAATAATCTATAAAATTTCATGTTAAAATAAACTATCTATATATAATTTTAGGGCATAACATACTTTTCTCGGTTATGTTAAAATAATAAAAAATAGAAATTCATTAGAATAAACACATAAGATATTTTATTTTATAATCTGTATTTTTATAGAAGAATGTGTCCAGAAATAAATAAGGTAAAATCTGTAACAAAAATTGAGTGTATATTGATAATAAAACAAAAATGTTTTGTCATTATGTTTGTTTGAAAGGAAATTTCTTTTAGAAAAGGGAAATTAGTGTATGAGAAAATCCAATTTGGAAATAGTATTCAAAATAGTTCCCAATGAATATGATACAATAGATAAAAGTAAAGGTCCAGAGCTACATTTAAAATGTGTTAAAGAATCCATAAAAAAATTTAAAAAGTGCTCATAGTACATGATTGATTATTAGATTTTCCTTTTGGTATAAATTTAACAATCAAATTGAATAAAAATGATTATTATCACAAAATATGAAAACGGTTTAATTTATTAGGGATTATATGTCTCTTAGACATTCCGTTAACTCGTACATACCTTATATTTCTTCATTAGAAAACTTAATACGAAATGTTCCTAAATTTACAAAGGTTTAAAAATACAATTGATTTTATTAAATGTTACTAACATGAGCGATTATCAAAATTCATTGATAACAGATAATTGATAACAGATTATATTTGCTGATTCGTGGAAAACAAAAAGAAGTTTCTTAGATTAATATTTTACTTGAAAAAATTCTTCCTGGTATTGCTACACCTCCTACAATATAAATATAAAATAATGACAAAACAATTTTTAATTTTTTCTTATTCCCTATTCGCTTAAGTTGATTCAATATCGGATTCATTTAATTATTTGTAAATATTTTAAAAGAGAATATTTTAAGAACTTAATTATATATTTTTTCCTTTTAAAACAGAATATTATTTATTAATATTTTGTTTTTTAGCAATATTTTTTTAAAAAAAGAAATTAGTTTGAGAGCAGTAGACATAATAAGGAATAGAAATGGGAGCTACATTTATTAATAATAAAACCTGTTTAAATAGAAAAATATGCACGCATGAAAACATAAATATAATTTATTAAAAGTAGTACACATTAATATAAATACAATAAATAAAAAATAAAGAGAATATTTAAAATAAATGTAAGATATAAGTACAAAAATAAAGAATGATGTGTGAACATTGTGCATAATTTTTCTTGCTGGTGTCACATTCCGCACTTTTTATAAGGAAATTTATTCTTAATATACTGCATACAACCAGATCACTGTTTAATAATAATGTTTAATGCGTCAATAAATCAAAAATACTAAGTTATTGAAATCTTATAGACCATTAATTTCAGTATAATGCATACTTTCATATTCATTTCCTGTAATGTAATTTATAATCAATATGATTAGAAATCTAAATTCTGAAAGAAGATTGAAAGTGAAGTACGCGCTTAAATAATAAATATAATTATTTTCGGACATTTTTAAGAAATTAAATACTATTATTGATATTAATTTATAGAAATAATTTTATTTGAAAAATTTTATTTTCAATAGAAAATAAGTATTAAGAATGAAATTTTAAGTCCCATATATTGAAAGTTCATAGAGTGTTGATTGGGGTAATCATTGAATAAATGATTTGTTAATTTCAAATATTATTTCTAATGGCGAGTATCCGTGAGCAAATAAGTACATTAGCTCATTTGCTGCAACAAGGCAGGAAACTGCTACTCATTTTATCTTTACCCGGTGGGCATCTGTGAACCAAGTCACGGAGGTACGAGTAGCATCATCCGCGCCACACCACCACAAACCCGTTTATAGGGCGGGCCACATTCATCCATCATCTGAGAAAAGGAAAGAAACACAGAGAGAATGAAAATACATCCATGTCAGAGCCAGGATTCGAACTCAGGTCCTCCCCATCCGTAGTCAGTTACGCTAACCACGAGACAGGTTGGACGGCATTAATTTCTAATATAACATTAAGAATAATAGATTTTAAAGTGCATGTAGCGTTTAGTACAAATGCAAAATTTTTGCGCTTGAAACATCATTTCACACAAACAAATGCACTTGAAATATCATTTGTATTCTAAAATATATATGATAAATTTTAAGAAATGATTTTTCTTTTTTTCTTTAAAAATTAATCAAATTTATCATAGACATTAATATTATTCTTTTAAAAAAATTTATCTAAAATTTTAAAGCTGATACTTATAATAATACAACTAAATAAGGGTAATTAAAAAATAAAGTGTTGCTAAAATTTTAGAAATGATATTTTTCTAAAATTTTAGTAGCGTTTTAATTTTCATAATTAGTTATATAACTTTTTATTTAGATAACTATTTATTTAGAAAATCACAGCACATTAAATATAATGAGATATTTTACTATATACATGACAATTGCATTTTTTGCTTATTAACATTATAATAAATTTCTTTCTGTACTTTGTTTTAGATGGTATTGGAAAATTTGTCAAGTTATATTTTAAACTGCTTTGAAATATGTAAACATTAAATCTATAAAACGCGCTTGACATTTGCATTAGATATTTTATTTATAGCAACCGTATTGATCAATGTAATCGTTGTTACTTTGGCTACCACATTGATCTAAGATGTAAACGTCTGGATTTGAAAATAAAAAATAAAGTAACTTTCCCTCTTACATCATTGCACGTATGTTTGTTTATTTGAAATGTGTTCACTACAAATATTAAAGATAAAAATAGAATTCTGTCTCTTCTTTTTGCAAAACTAGGAAGTAATCCTCAACATTTTAAAGAGTAATCCTTAACATTTTAAATTTTATTTTTTTGTTCCTGATATTTAATATTTTGTATAAAATGTTTTTCAACAGATTTCAAGGGTATATTTTTGGGAAAATTGATAAAAATATAATATTAACGATAACATAAATATATTTTTTATCATGCAGTAAAAATTCGGAAATAATAAATACTAAAATTATTTAAACATTATAAAATATAAATAAAATGAGAAAGCGCTTATGATTTTTTAAAATTTTAATTTATTTTTCTCATTTTTTGGGATTTTCAAAGCAAGAATAGATTTTTCAAGAATTTTATGTTCCACAAATACATTTTTATTCCTTTGAAAATCTTTTTTCATTTTATTACATTTTGGAAAATTAAAAATATCAGTATTAATCAGTATAAAATTTCAAATCAATTATAAGTAAAATAACATTTCTATATATAAATCTTTTAAAACAAACTCTTTTAAACTCTTACATTTACTCTTTGAAAACAAAGAAACTTGCAAAAACCTAAAGAATATAATATTGAAACGTTTCCCGTATTTAAAGTCTTTAAAAGTGCTTACTATTTTATAAAGAGGAATATAGTACTTGAGACAATGCTTTTAGGAATTCTAAAGTTGTTAATTCAAGGTCACATTTAGAAAACTGAGATAAAGGGTTAAAATCCAAAACTTATCATGAGAACATTTTTCAACAGAGAAAATCTTGCATCGAATTCTGGTAAAAGGGAGTGAATTTTTCCGAACTGGATATAACTTTAAGTCATGCCGATTCTATAAATAACTCAGTTCATCCGTAAAAATAGATTGTTATTACTTAAACATGTCTAAAAATCTCAGAATACAATATAGTTATAGTCATTAGATACCATCATAGTAGGGGTCTCAGAATATAGGACTTCCAAGTAGATGGTTAAAGGCTAACCACGTCTTAGGGGTAAGATTCGTTCTTTGGAGAATAAGGTCCAGGAATCAATCCTAGACACTTCTGAAGACTAGTAGATAGATATTGCGCTTTTATGCTAAGCATGCACATCTGATAAAGTGGGTTCATGGGAGTTTTCCGGGTTTTCTTCCTTGTGATACGTGAATACGACCCACTATCTAAGAAAAGTCCTCTTGGAGGATAAAGCATAATGGGTATTAAAATGCTTTACAACTGCCGTCAGCTGCTAGACAATCCACTATACGGGGACAAACTAGATAGTTAGATGACTCCGGAAAATATACAAGTTCTTCAATGTTAAAAATTGGCTAAGAGTTGCCATGAATAAAAAGTTCTGAAAAACGTACGTATTTGAGAAAACGAAGTCTCTCAAGGGACTACCGTTAATAACGGCTATTTACCGATTAATAAACTAAGTGAAACTTCTTATATAAAATTTGTTGTGTATATCTCTAAGGGTATAAAAATTGTTTAATTTTATTTTAATAAAACCATGTTCACAATATAAAATATAATACAATTCCTTTAGTATAATATATTTTTATGATTCTAACAAAGTTTTTAAAAAGCTAATATGAAATAAGCCTAAATAACGGTTGTGATACTGCCAATCGTCTCATTGTCTCATTAACTTACTGTGACATAATGGCGAAAAACCGCTCATTTGAGAGAAAGGTTATAAGTTTGATACCTACCAGCCACTGTTGGACACAGGATGAGGAATGCTCTGTTTCTGCCTTCGTCATGCATGCCTGATGGGGTAAGTGCTTGGGATTTGTCAGCCTTGCCTTTATTGCGACACGTGAATAGGGCTTGTTATCTCTGAAAATCTTAGGAGGTAACTTACACAACTAATACAAAACTTATTACAATGTTCTTAGGCAGTTACATTACCCTTTAAAGGGTGTCACACTCTCATCTCATTGTACGATCGGATACTAGACCCACTTTGCCTATTTCTTAATTAAAAGTTAGGGAATAAGCAAAGATGCCTATTTTTCTTAACTATAAGTCCAACATGTGGTTGCATGATTTTATAAGACTAATTTGTTAACATTTTTGTCGTCTTAAATAAAGAAAAATACAAATATATAAAGCAAACAATTCCGTTTTTTATTCTGAATAATGATTCTCAAAATAAATACATTTCTTTCTTCAAAAATAATATACTTTCTTCTGTTATAATGAAAAAAAAAATATGATATAATATAAATAGAATTATGCTCACAAATTAGATATCTCAGAAGATAAATGTGATGATAATCATTTGTTAGCTTATAATGAAAATTATGGACGTTTACCAGGGACAGCCTTATAAATTAGATAATTTGTTATATCTTTATTAAAATATTTAGTAGTTTAATGAAAATATTATTAGCAGCATGTGCTTGAACATCAAGAAATATATTTCTGTTGCTAGGGATTCATTATTTTATTTTAAATAAAATTTATGCTTTCTACTAAATAAAAAGAAATATACAAGTACTGCTGAAATCTTTTTGCTGTGTGTTATTCCATATATATGACAAATTATATGTTTCAGTTGATTTTGTCATCCATTATTTAGTTCTTCATTTTAATCCATATTTCATCAGATAATATTGTTCGATCAAAATAATGTAGACATTTTTAAATATGAAGGATTTATCAAATCACTTCATTTTTAAGAAAATTTCATTTCAATCATACAATTAAAGCATTTAATCTTATTCTTTACACATATATATTATTCTATAAAAAATTATTCTTTAGAATAATATAAATATTTTTTTTTCTTACACTATTTTAATTTAGTTTATGTAAAAGTTTTATACATGTATCAAAAGATGATATTATCTCAAGATATAATTTATTGCCTCATTTTGATTGTTTAAATCAGCTAAAAATATGGAAATTCTAAAATTTTAAACATTTTATAGGAGTTTTAAATGAATGATTTTGTTTCTGTTAAAGTTATGAATATTAATACTAATATAAAATTTCCTTAAAAATCAAAACATTCGGATTATTTGAATAAAATTTTAAGGAATTAATAATTTTTAATATTACGTAATATTTTGTTTCATCATTGAATTTAGTCACTGGTATTAAATACCTATATCTACGAATGCAATTTGTTCAAGAAAAAAAAGAAAGATTATTTTCTTCCTCTAAGTTGGGCAAATGTATTTTATTTGCATAAAAAGTACTTACATTATACTTTTTTAACTGACAATATATTGTGAAAGTCCATTTCATGTTAATTTTAAAAAAGTGCTTTGCACATTTAGCTGTTTTATTTAATTTCAGAAACATTAAATCTAAATTTTAATTGAACATGTATGATTTCAGCTGATTTATGCAGAACGTTCTTGTAAATGGTTTCAATTGACCAATAAATTAATAATTTTTTTTTCACTTTTATTCACAAGGTCATTACTAACCAAAAATAAAGACCCTAAATTTTCTCTAGGCTTAGGGTATTGGTAATTTATAAATCTCTTGAGATATAGTTTTCTGGCTGGTCGCCATGTCAGATAAACCATTAAAAGACAAATTTAAAACTTCATTGCTCTTCACCTGATTTCAGTCTAGTGATAGAAAAATACTTTTATGTTTAATACATACTTAGTTTCATTATTTCAATTTCATACAAAGCATTTCAAAAATTAAAAAAATGTTATTTCTTATTTTCACACTTAAATATATGTATTTATATTAAATATTTGCACATATTAATTTAAATGCACATAAAAAGTTGAGAGAATGTTCCGTCTTGTAATTATTAATTAATATTAATATTAATAATTAAATAATAATGTAAAATATTAATTCAAGAAAGAATTGTATTGTTAATTATTGATAAAAGTGTTTATAGTTACGAAAATAATGAATATTAAAAAGTAGTGAATTCAGGAGAATACACGGAAATTAAATAAAATAATTTGCAATGAAAAAGCTTGTCAAACGTATTCCACAAGACAGTTCTGTTGAATAATACCCATTGTATTAAGCAAAATATATAGAAATTAAAGATATCAAATGAAACAAATAATAAAAAAACCCAGAGAAATAATATAAATTCAGTGAAAAAAACATCTTAGTTATGATGCACTATGGAATTGCAAAATGCTGGTGAAAGATTTGCTTCAAAGAAATATTAATGCTTAAAAACAAGCAAGGCAGTCTTTAAGCACATGCGAGATAGTACAAAAACAATGATTTTTTTCTAAATTTAGGAAATTGATGCTAACAGTTAAACCAAGAAATGTTTAGTATCTAGACTAAGTCATTGGTGGACCTGTGTTACAAACTAACAGCGTTATTAAAGTAACGAACAATATAAAGCTGTACAATAAACTAACAGTAAGTTACACTAGAAATCATATTGTTCGATAAGTACTGAACTAAATAATGGTATATTGAAGAGTAGTATATTTGAAACCTACTTTAAATTTTTGCACTAAATGTCTTAGATCAGCCAAATGCAAAAAGTTAACAAAATAATACATAATTTAGTTCTAATACATACTAGAATCAGAAAGAGAGTAAATATTATCAGAGTAATCACCTATAACTATTTTATTGACTTTAAACACTTTCTGAGAAGATTTTTGTCGTATAGTAATAATAATTGAGATGGAGATATCGAGAGTACCAAGCACTGAAATATAGATATCATTTATTTGGGATTAGATATCACTTTTTTAAATGCAAACACATTTACTTAAAAAAGATTATCTATTTAGAGTTATTTAATTTTTATTAATTTTTAATCAATTTTTATAGAAATAAATTCGTAATTTATGTTTCTAAATCTTGAGACACATTTATATACAAAAAAAAATTGAACAATGGCAAACATAAGTCAATGTAACAATAAATTTAATTAAAGTATATTATTAGAAAATTAAAATATTGCTTTATATTTTATTCAAGGAATTTCATGAATTTAAAAACATTAACAAATAAAGAAATTAGCAAACAAATATTTGACTGAAAAAAAACTCTTTTGCTATTTTTTCTTCATTCATGAATTTTTTTTATGAAACTTATATGAAAAGTTTTAATGTATGTTCGAAGTTTACTCTCCAAACTAAAACTCCAAACCAATATATATGAAAAATATTTTTACTAATATGAGCATTATTCAATTTTTACAATTATTTAGATGATGATATGTCAGTAAATAAAATAAAATAATTTATCTATCTTAAAAAAAAGAAAATTTATAGTAAAAATTGAATGGTTAAGAGAAATTAAATTATTTCTAATATGCGTCAAAATATATACTTGCTTTTATCAAAATTATAAAATTTACTCTCGTGAGTGATTCACTTCTTTATCTTAGATATCCAATAAATATATATTTATTTAAAAAATAAAAGTGATACATATTTTATAAAAAAAATTAAACCAATATTTTAAATTAATATTTTGCTCTTTTTTGTTTATACTTTTATTGAATGAAAAACAATTTAGATACTTCGTTACTTAGAAAAAGTTAATATAAGTAAAAGATAAATAGTGATACAAAATTGAACACTGATTTATTATTTTGAGAGCAATTTAAAACGTATTTCATCAAAAAAGGATTGAATATTGTAACTGTTTTCATACGAAATATAATATCTTCAGGAAATCCTGGATTTAGTTTTAAATATAAAGAATTATTTCTTGAAGAATTGGCTTAGTTTTAGCAATAAGTACTTCAAGATATTTTTTGAATAATAATATTCTACTTTTGACTTAAGCTTTCAAAGGATTTGACTTCAAAAGTATACCATGACTTATAGATCTTTTTATAAAGTTCAATAATGTATCAAACTTGCTCAGAAAATTATTTTTAAGTTTATTTGAAATTAAATGTATATCGATTGAATACATTAAACAAAAAGCAGTTTTGTGTATGAGTCTATTCCTAAAAAAATCTTTAATACTTAGAAAAAGTTTCCAACATCAGAATATCCTCTGAAATTGTAAAATTCAATATATTTTTTATTCATTATTACATATTTAAATAGGATATTAAAGGCAAAATTAAGAGTGTTTAAATGTGTCATTTTATTACAGTTTAAAATTGCAACAATCTTAAATATGTCTCATTAATTAAAAGTTATTATAACAATGATTGATTTAATCTACTTATTAATATATTTCAAAATATAAATAATAAATAGATACGCAATGATAACATATAATGAAACAAAGCTTGTTATTGAATAAAAATAATTTTATTTGACTAGATATAAATAAAAAAGTTAATAAACTTTCCATTTTAGGTAGCGTAAGGTTATTTTTAGAAACCCTCACCATAATTAAAGGAAAGCATGTTCAACTAACTAAGAATTTCCTTGAATTAATTTAAGTAAAATTTATTGAGAATGAAGTATTTCCTTTCTTTCTTCTGTTTGATTTTGAATATGTTATATGAGTACAAATTTAAATTAATCTCACAAAGTAAATAGTAAAACTTTTTTAATTAAAAATAATTACAATTTACAGGACTTAATAAAATAAAATATTATTGAGTGCTAAAAGTTATATCGGAAATATATATTCTTGGATTTCCTTGACTTAAGATTTTTTAGAAAACACGTATCCTATTTTCTTCAAGACAATTCGACCTACTTTCTTCAAGATATTTTAATTTGTAATTTATTTAGGATCCTTCATTTTAATTTACACTTTTTAGTTTTAAATTTTTGGTAGTAAGTAATGAAAATTTTGAAATTTTTAATATAGATTATTCAAAAAAGAAACTCTACTTTTTTGTTCTATACATTATTAAATCAAATATATCCGACAACCAAGTAGAATAAATAGAATCTCAGATATTATGATCTGCAAATGATATTTTTTTATGATTTTTATGAAAAATTTTTTTTCTATTATTTGAAGGAAGTGTATTTATTTCATATTATGTTGTAAATATTTTTCCATATGCAAGTCACTTATCAAATGAAATTTGTTTTTTGTTTTACGGGTAATAGTACAAATATTGAGAATTTCACAAATTTCACGACTTCCAAAATTTTATAAACTATATATAAAAATTAAAGAAATAGACGAGGCTAATAGGTTTCAATTACATAATTGAAATTAGGGAAATATTACTAAAATAGAAAAGAAAAATTATTGTCAACAACTCAATTGAATTATTTTAAAAGTGAACTTTATGAAAAAATCAAGATGCAACGAAAAAGATTTTAGATTTAAAATAAAAGCGTTTTGTTAACTTATTTCTTTTCTTTGAGATTTCAGAAAATTTCAAAAAGTTTGTGAGTTCCCAATATACTTTGAAGAAAAAAACTAAATTTAAAAGCAACAGAATGCATTCACATTTTTATTTAAATACATGAAACTGTTACTATATACATTCAGTTGTAATTAATTATCTAAAAATGTCATTTATCATTTAGATGCAAGTTTTTCATTTAAAAGTTAAATACTTTAGAACTTATGTTTTATAAAAATTCTTTGAAATACACAAAAAATTCATCTCAACTTACTATTCTAAATTACGTTATTAAAATATGGTTTAAAATAAGATATATGTTAATGAAATATATAATAATGAAATTCTTGTTTCATTTATGTTTTATTTAATATCAATGCAGATATGTAATACATGTGCTCAAATTATTTCTTAGAAAATTGATAAATTTAAAAATTTCTAAAAATTCTAGACTAAAATAAGTATTCACGTTAGGTTTTCAGTAATAAATTCAAAACCCAATCTTAAATGAAAAAAGTGTTTGTTTTAAATTTACGAAATGTCTTTTAAAGAGCCATGGAAAAATGTATAATAAAAATTTCAGGGAAACTCAGTTAAGAATTTTGAAAGATAAGGAATTATTAACTTTGAAAGTTACTATGTCAGTGTAATTATTTCTAAGATAATATCGTTTCCATTTAATTTGAACTATTATACTTGAATAAAGAGGTGAAAAATTTTAATTAACATTCATATATCAATTTTAATTCCAATTTAGAATTGTAATACGAAGAGAAGTTAGCATTAACTTTGCATCTGATTTTTAAATTCTTATTCATTATTTTTACTTCATTATTTTTACTCGTTTATATTATGTTATCAGCACAGCTACAGTACACTTTAAAGGGTTAATTTGTTTTTGTTTGAAGAATTCCCATTTTGATCATGAAGAATTAAAATTTATATAATAATTTCAGAGCTAGTAATTTTTGATTCCATAAATATATTTAAAAGTGTAATTTAATTGATTTCTAAAGGCATCATATATTAGCAGAATTTAAATTATTTAGATTTCATTCCTAAAAATTAAAAATTTCAACTTTTTCATTAAAGTCTTATTTACATATTCTATAAATTGCTTCTTTAAGATTAGATTCACACCCGTATCAAAACAAAAAGCATTCATTTTGAATAAGGGCATCAGCAGGAATTTGAACAGGTAAGAAATTAATTATGTTAAACTATAGAATATTCATTAATATACAACATAAAATAAATAAATGGTATTTGCATTGGGGGGTATGTATTCAAAATGGATAACCTACATTTCAATAAATTTTGTTCAATGTAAATCACTAACAACCTGCAGTGAGAATTATGACTTCCCTAAAAATGAACAACATTAAATAATTGTTCCTTTCAAATCATTAAGTTCGAATCTATTCTGTTAAAACTATTTTTTTTTCGAGATATATGATGTTTATGTAATCATGATTTTTTTTAATAATATATTTTCTTACCTTGAAATTAGAATGTTGAATGTAGATTTTTAATAAATTAATATTATAGTAAACTTGCAAATATTTTGCTTATACTTTTTGTACTAAATAGCTCATAAATTAAAAACTAAAATTATTTAAATTTTATTCACGACAAGTGATACCAAAATTTTTATAATAAATGGAATATTATAAATAAATAAAAATTTATAAATGATTCTATAATTCTTTCGAAATTTCTAAATATTTTTGGGGTTGGTTATTTTGTATACTAAATATATGTTTTTAGCACATCATTAATCTAATCAATGGAAGCAAATTAGAAACGTAAGATTTAATTTACTTCTCACCATTAAAAAAGTTAATATTTTTATAAATAATAAAGCTATCAATTTTAGCCAATTTTTAAATAAGATTAATTTATATTTTATCTACTTGAATAGCAGTGGCATAAAATAGTTTAATTAAAACATAATTTTCACAGCATATTGTTAGCTTTAAATATTTTGTTTATCAAGTAATAGTTATTTGTAAACTTAATTAATTTTCTTTTTTATTCTTTGAAGATGAACAAATTTTTCCTGTAGAGAATGCATCTTGAAGTTTTCAATAAAATTCTAAAATTATTGTACATAAGTTTTATAATAAATTATAATTTGAATATGGTTTAAATTATAGATGTTAAAAAGTTAGTTCCAGTTTGAAATATTTTCACAACTTATTCAAATAAAAATATTTAAGATTAAGTGTTTATGTATATTTCTATTTAAATACACAATTTTAATAAATTTTTGCTTATATCAAAATATTAATGGGACAATTTGATAGTTGAAGGATGTCGAAAAATGTTGAATAACAATATTCTTATTGTTTAGAAGCATGTACATTACAAGTATACATGGTACAAGCAAAAACGTAACACCTATTTTTGATTGATTGATTTTAATTGGAGTCATTTGTAGTATCTCCACTTTGGAAGGTACAATCATACCCCTATGTAACGATGAGCACAGTTTCTCATATTTACCACAGATTTAAAGTTTTATTGATTAAATCTGCGGTATCTATTGAAAACAGAGGAGGTGAAGCAACAAGTTATAGTAAGTCTAATCAGTAGTTTTCCTATCTCAACTTCCAGTCTCGGATTTTTTTTTTGCTTTCTATTCTATTTATGTGCATTAAATTAGTTTTATATTTTGAATTCTGTGTGTTGCTTACTATTTGTTTGTAATAACAATATTGGTAATTTATAACAAGTGTTTCACTTTTTTTCTGTATTGTAAAAAGCTTTCACTACATTATAAATGTTATGTTAATTATGTAAGACATTTTTAGAAGGCATTTTAATTGTAGTATTCAGAGATATTTTGCTAATCAAAATTTATTAGGATTTCTACAAAATTTAAAATAACTTCAATTATATATATTTTAAATGCATGTCAATGCAAATGTCTTATAATAAGAATTAAATTTAAATTAAATTTAAAAATATTGAACTTTTCAGTATGAAGCAGAGCTTTAATTAAGTATTTCAAAATTATTTTCTATTTATCTTAAAATGATATCTAATATCTGTCGTAAATCAAATTATTCATATAATGCAGAATATATTTTGAAGGTCTAGCAAAATTTTTCTTTCATCTGATCTCTTTTAAAAAGTGTTAAATTTATTAAATAATAGAGAAACTGCACATCAAATATTTCCAAATTTTGAAATTTTAAATTAATAATATGAATAATTTTAAACGTCTATAACTCATATTAGGCTAAAAATTAATTTTTCAAATATAATTACTTACTTATATAAATTTGACTATTAAAAGGAAATAGTTTTCTGAAAATAATTTATATTTTTATAAAGGAGAATAATTATTGGTTAAATATATAAATATTTTTATTTGAGCTAGTAATCAAAAAAACAGAATTTTGTCTTTGTAGATGTAGTAATTTTATGTGTTGATAGTTACATATATATATAGTAATGGAATATAGATTTGATTTTAAAAAAAGAATATTTCTTAAGAGTTTTATGAGAATTTTTTATTCTGTCCGAAATTTAAATTTTCTTAATTTTTTATAAATTAAACAGAAAACTTGAATAAATGTTTCAGCAACATTTTAAAATATGTAATTAAATGCAACATAATTTTAAAAATTGCAACAACAGTTTATCTTTTATTTCTTCCAAGCAAATTTTTATAAATTTTTCCAAAACACAATTCTAACGTCCTAAAATCATGCCAGTTACATTAGTGAATAAGCACTCAAACAAATACTCATTGAATTATACATAATTTCTGTAAAAAAGACAATAGGATTTGTTTGAAAATGAAAGTTTCTATTTTAGCAGCAAATAAGGTAATAATTTATGAATTTAAGTCAGTAGAGCTCAAGTTTATTTTTCCTATTCAAGGCGAAAACGTTAAGAATTTCCCATCACCCCAGCAACGCATAATTATGTGTAAGTCACGCGAACATGATACATACATACTTGTTCAACTAATTTCATGAATCTGGGTTACAGGAAATTCCATTTGTTTTGCACTTTGAAAATGTGTCAACGGTAACTGTGACTCTACACCTTAAATTTACCTGTGACATACATATTTTTACTAATGTTTTTAATAAGAAAAGTAGTATGTTAGAAGATTAAAGATGTTTAATCAAACTCTTAAAATTTGAATTCATAAATAGATATTTAGGAATTTAAAATTTCGATATTATACTATTTTGTTAAGAAAAGGGAAAATTTTCATTTTTTTATTATTTTTATTAAAAATAGCATTTAAATTTTCTGTTTAAAAAACAAGTATGTGTAACCCAATTAAATTACTGTCTTCACGAGCACAATGGCATAAAATATTATTTAATATATATTTACTTAAAGTTTTAATTAATATTCCATTAGCAAAACTTCTTCCTTTTTTTCGAACGGGAATAAATTTTTACAAGGAAAAACTCAAAACTGTATAAAAACATTGAAATAGTATATTTTCTAAATTTCTTGATGGTTTGAAAATTTTATGCAATATATAAATTTGTCTTAGTAATTGGAAATAATTTATAAATAATTAACTGCTGTGTAACATGTGTGATCAATATTTTTCCCGATTGTTTTATAAAAAATTATGAAGAAAGAACCATAAAAGAATGTATTTTTTACAACGCCTTAATTTTTTATCATTAGATACCTTAGATCTTTTCCTTTGAAATAATATAAATGTTCATTTCCAACTGTTTTGTGTTATATTAATTTTTTTGAATTCATTTATAGCGGTAAATATTTCAAAATATATCATTTGTTAATATAGCACTAGAACGTATTTTGTCTGAGTGAATAGGATACCGGAGCCTGTTTAATTTGATTTCCTTTCCACATTTTTGAAGGGAACAAGAAAATATTTCGTAACTTATAATAATTTTCCATGGTGGTTGCACAGAAACAGTTTTAACAAAAAGTTACTTAAGAGTTAAAGTTAATATAGAGAGATTTCACAATTAAATATACCTAGAACATCCGTTCTTCTAGTTTCGAAATCATTGCATTTTATATTTATATATGGATGTCGTTCAACAAACTATAGTTCACTAAGTATACACGATTAGTAAAACAATTTTCTCAAAATACAATTGCACATTTGTAGGATCTTGAATGTAGTTGTATAGGATTCACTCAGTAGAAATGATTCAATCAATCTAAAATTATTGCGTGTAAATGTTTCGTTACATAGAATTTGCGTATGCACTCATAAAAATTCATTCAACTTTTATACCTTGTGCAAAGAAGACACTCTGAAATGATGGCTTGTATAAAACGCTTAGGCCTTGATGAAATTGCTAATTTATCGCGAGAGCTTTCTGGGAGAGAATCAGATACTGGGAACTGCCTTGTTCGAATTGAACACTAGAAACCTAATAAAAATTTAATTTGATAATAAGCTTCAAAATTAAAATTAATAATAAATAGTATTTTTAAGCTTCTATTTCTCAAATAACTTGCAATATAAACTTTTATATATCACAGAAACATTAAGAAGCTGTATTTATTAAAATGATTTAAAAATTAATTGTACGCATATTTTTTCTAGTATATCGTTATAACACTAATACTGTAATGTGAAATATGATATACGATAAGTTATATTAAATGCCCTTACTTGAAGAAGTTTATTGGTGTAATTATAATGTATTATAAGTAATGTCTCAGAAATAAATTATGCATGGAAAAAAATTGAAAAAATTCGTAGAAAATATTCTTTTTTACTGTAAATTATGATAATGAAATGTTAGAAGGAAAACTGAATGGAATAATCATTTTCTTTCCCCTTTTTTGATAGTTTTTTTACGAAAACCTTTAATTAAAGATAGCCATTAAAATAGTATACCATTGGTCTCTTAAAATTAGACTTTTTGAATTCTAAATCGCATTAAAAATAACATTGCATAAATCATTTTTCATAAAGCATATTACTGTAGTAAATTGGACGATATGACTTTAAATATGCAACGAATTTGTATTTTAAAAATTACAACCAAATTGTTTTTTTAAATGTGAATAAGCTTTAACATTTTTTAGTATGATTTTAAGCCACTGAGAATGATTTATGTAATGTTTCTGGTGAAAGAATCATGTTTTATTACTGGGTTAATATATTTTGCCCACCTTTAACATTGTTTCAGCTCAAGATACATTTGTAATTGATATTTTATTATTGATGACAAATGAGTATAATAGCTATGAAATCATTTGTCGCTTTTTTTTTTAACAAAGTTTAGGCAATACCTACTAAAAGCAAACATCCATGGAGAAATAAAATTTAAAATAAATTACTGAAATATATTTTTGAAACACTTAAATACTCTTATGGAAGAGTATTTGAGTGTTTCTAAAAATTAATAATAAATAATATATATAAGAGCTGAAAAATTTATGGAAATGTTTCAGCTCTTAATAATAATGAATAATCATCAGAGAGAAGTTTATACAATATTTTAGAGGCAGAATAAAAATAATTAATTTTTAGTTGAAAAATTGTTTATTTTATTAATACTTATGTGAATAAATAAATCAGTTTATTTATATATTGCGGTAAAACCTAAATATAACAAAATGCATGTTTTGTAAATGATTGTAGTTAACAGTATAGAGAATATAGGAATAATTCAAATAAAGTACGATTTTTTTTATTGGATTTTTAATCTTTCAATCTCATTTTAAAGAAACCTTCGAGTGTTGTTTGTGTATTTTATACAAAACTAATAACGAAGATTCTGTTTCATCACAATACAATAATGTAAAATATCAATGTTCAAAATAAAAAAGGTTGTTTCAAAATTCCAAACCAGTGGGAGCCATAAATTCATTTCTGCGATGTCTGAATTTAAAAAAAAACAAAGCAAATTCATTTATAAGATGAAATAAATAATCTATTAAAATGAAATTTAATATGACGTTACATTGAAAAAGCATTGTATTCATATGGAGTAAAAAAGAGAATTGCGCAGTTTAAAAAAAGCTTTTCATATCAAACAAAATTGTTTCAAGTGGATTAATTGATCAAAAGGAAAGAGGTTGAATAGATAATACTCTCATACATATGAACTAATACATTTCAAGGTAGAGTTCTTTTTCAGCAAGAATCGCAAGAGAACAGTATCGCTTAAGGAAAACTTTTAAAAAATTAGATGTTTGATGAAAAAGTTTTATAATACTTTTTAATAAAGATATTGTAAACGTTATTAACTGTCAAAATCTTGATTAAAAAAATAAAATATTTCCTTATTTGAAATATCATAATAGTATTCTTTACAATGAAATTCTATGTCACCAATTAGTTTGAAAATAATGTATGAAAGCCACTTTATAATTTATAAATTTTAGAAACATTTTACTTGTATTTATATTTAATATACTGTTTGTAAGTTGTATATTTTGTAGCTGAATTTACAAAAATCTTCAAAATACACAATTCTTAAAAAATATAATTATTTTAAAATTATATAATTATTTACCCAATTTTGCTTCAAATTAATTTAAACCAAGTTTAACAAATCCTAGTTAATAAAACTTGGAAACACATCATAGTGTTGAGGATTCTCATTACAGTCTGGTAATGATTATATGTACAGAATGGAAATGTCATGAAAATTTTGTAAATATTAATTAAAAAAATAATAAATATTGTTCCAAAACATAAACTTGTTCATTTATAAATAGATGTTCAGTAATAAATTAAAGGGTATAAATTTACTAAATGACATTAATAAGTGATTATGATAAATATCTTGATGGAACAAGTTTTACATTGTATAAGAGAATACGCAAAATTAAAATTATCTAGATAATCATTCATAAAATACGATTATTTTATGCTTAAATGTAATTTTACATTAACTTCCTAAATATGTATTCTAACATTTATAAATATCTTGTTAAAAAGAACTGTGTATTGGCATTTAATAATATTTGTAATGATTTTATTTTGAATTTTATAACTCCCTACATAATATGAGTTTATAAAAAAGGTTTGTTGTATTACATTTATTTAAAATAATTCACTTTTGATGTATTTTTAATAATAAGTCAAAATTTTTTTTAAAAAAAATATTATAATTTTATTAAAAAATGAAAATATTTTATATTTTAGATATTTATAGAGTAGAAGAATGTTATAGAAATCTATTTTTAAACTGGTTATCCCTGAGAGGATATAAGTTCTTAAGAATACAATATCTTTGAGAGAAAAAAAGATCATCATCATTGAGTAATTATCATTTTAAAGAGAGCAAAGTGTTTTTATTTTAAATGTTAAAACTATATTTTATATATTATTAAATAAACTTTTATTGAATGGAAAAAAATAAATATTTTTAACATAAGTTAGGTTTAAGATAATGATTAAGATCCTATTCCCGTGTGGCAGTCATTGAGTTTTGTAAGTGCCAACAGTTTCTGAAGTTTAAATCATTTTTCGGAACACCAAAAGTAAAATGATCCAGACAAGTAAAATTATACCCAGGAGATAAAAATGGGACAATTTTGTAACTTTAACCGTGAAAATTCCGATCCCGTTGCAACTGAAGATGATAGCGAAACGGTCACTGAACTCTACGGTGTTAAGGTCGGCAAGCAAAACACAATTATTACCTTGGTTTCATCGATCCAGACCCTCGCCACTTTTCATTACAGGAGACTTTACCCCCTATACTCGGAATAAAAATCCCCGTATTTCCCGATAACGATTATGTCAGTGGATTCCCGGCTGTTCACCGAATTTTGTTTCTTACTCAGAACTGATGAATTTTATTTTCAGAGAGAGCAATATCACTTAGTGCAAAGTGAAGATTTGGAATAATGGTTTTCTTCTTTCCGGAACATTCCCCTCAGTCTATTCTAGTTTACTGAACATTGCAATTATCCGCTTGTTTTCTTATGTAACTGAATACGGTAATGAATTATTCAGTACTTCCTTTAATGTTCCAGGAATTTTGTGAAGCAATTACTATAGTTGTATAGATTAGGAAATGGTAACGTACGGAACGAAACATTTCATGCTCAATTGAAGGGAATGCGACATACATGTCTTTAAATATCTGTTAATCTATTTCCCTTTTTTAATGTTAGAAATAAATTAATTTTTATTA
Organism: Latrodectus geometricus; assembly: GCA_026290005.1. Classification (NCBI taxonomy): domain Eukaryota; kingdom Metazoa; phylum Arthropoda; class Arachnida; order Araneae; family Theridiidae; genus Latrodectus; species Latrodectus geometricus. Next base: position 111,917 of record JAPDSC010080451.1, read on the forward strand.
TTTTATTTAAAAATTAAGGAAAACTTTTTAGACTTTTTATCCTGAAAATGATCGTAAGATATAATTAATTAAATAATAATACTTTTTATAAGAATGTCGATGTTGTAAATAAATTTCTCATGATGAAAAAAATCATTGTATAAAAAAAACTAACACATTTAGTTGATAAATATTTCTTCATTGTGGTACCTCAATAAAAAATGCCATTTTAAACTTTATAAATATTTACTTGAAAGTTCACATTTAATAAAATTCAAAATCTTATTAATCTCATACAAGAAATGTACTGATTTGTATTAACTTAATATATATATATATATATATATATATATTTATATATATATATATATATATATAAGAAATTATTTCTGTTCTTCCGCCTAAAATTTTGAATTATCCTGGATATTAAATAAGATTTCAATAAAATAAAGAAAAACTACTTATAAGAGGAATTGCAGAAAAAATGAGAAAAGTAGACGAGAAAAAAGAAGAAAAGAAAAAAGGAAATGTAAGTGATTTTCTATGAAAGAAAATTACTCTTATACATTTTGCACCACACGCGTAGTTTCAAAATTCTATAAATGGAAACTCATAGAGGTATCCATCTAAAATATTTTTATTATGCCATTTAAAATTAATTGACTAGTTTAAATAAGGATACCCACACTCAAATAAAGTTCATTATCGAGAAAATATTTATGTTTTAAAATCAATAATAAGCAAAAGATTTTGAATTTTTATTTATTTAACAAAATATCTTAAATCATCTCTTTAAAATTATACATATTAATTTATTAATAATCATAACGGTGAAGTTATACCTATACTTATATCTTTATTAAATATAGATAGTTTGTTTATACCTTTAGTTGTTTCAAACATATTTTAAATTTTAATATTATAATTATTCTTTGGTAAATTTAAAAGTCGAAGGAAATCTCTTTTACCATTAAATATCGTGAAGTAAAATTTTTTATAAATATTACACTGAATCTCCTTTTTATTTATTGATAATTTGCATTTAAATATGGTTTCAAGTGCTTATAATTTATTCATAATTTACATTAAGTGTAAACATAATTATTTTTAAATCTTTTCAAGGTTAAGTGCTATTATATATAATCAAACTTTTAAACTTAATGAGAAATGCTAAATAAAAATTAATTATAATTAAAATATCTATTTGCTTTTCTAACTGTTTTATAATGCGACTATAAAATTTCCCCTTTAAATTCCTTATAAAAATAATTAAATATAATTTATTTGTAAAATTAATGTTTATTTTAAATAACTTTTATTAGTTGCATAAAAAATTATATAAAACATGATCAGATATAAAAATGGAAATTGTATCATTAATATAAAATGAAGTGTTGCTGAAGAAACTTTTCTATTACAAAGAAAAAATTAATAGAGATATTTTTTCATCTTATAGGATTGAACTTACCATTATACAAGTAGATTTTCCGACAGCCCAGAGGTTGACCTTTTTGTCTTCCCCTCCAGTGACCATAACTCTTCCTGATTTTCGGCCTAAGGCCAGGCATGTTACACTTGAGCCATGAGCAACAAATTCCTCTGAAAAAATATTATTATTTCTTATTATAATTCGTCATTCATTACAATTATTACACGATTATACTATATCTTTGTAGCTGCGTAAAAGATTTTTAATTTACAATTCTGTTATGCATTAATTAAGTAGTTTAAAAATAACGTTAATACATTTAATTTAAAATATTTATTTTTATACCTTTAGTTGTTTCAAATATATTTTAATTTTAAATTTTGTAATTTTCTATGGAAAATTCCTAAATAAAATTCTAAAGAAATATGTTTGACCATTAAATATCGTGAGGTAATATAGTTTTTATAAACATTGCACCGACTTCAAGTTTTAATTATAATTTGTATTTAAATAAGGTCGCAAGTCCTAATAATATATTCATAATTCAATTAATTTTTGTAGAAAAATTCAAATATAAAACTGTTAATTTTAAATTAAAAAAAAAGACTTAAAATATTTCACTATAGTTAAATTGTGATTTCAGCACTTTAAACCCAAAAATAATTTATAAAAAAACAAGGATATTTAATAACTAATTCCTTAAAATAATTCGAATAATTTATTTAGTAATTTTGTGTGCTTAAACGTTATAAGAAAAAGAATAGAAAGTAATATAATTAATAAATTAGTATGTCGGGAATAATGTGTATTTTTAGAAATAAATATTATATATATTAATTAACATTTTAATTTATATAATTTTATTAATCTGCTCTTAAATTTGATTTTTTGACGGCTTTTAAGGCATGATACTCAGGAATAAATATATAAATCAAATATCTGAATAGATAATGTTTCTTGTAAGTTAACAATCATAAGTAAAAGGTAGATTTCTTCGAAATTTAATAGTTTTCTGTAATGATGTCGAATGCGAGCTGGATTTCTCTTTTAATACATCATTCTTCTCTTTGCAATTTATAACTTTCAGAAGACATTTTAAAATATTTAAATTTTGTTATGTGATTTCTTTTGTTGCATTACATAAATTCGTTAATAAATAAAGTTTTTAAATGTAGAATATAATTTTTATTACTATGTGTGTGTAATGATTTTCGAAGTGTTATATTAATTATTTCATTTCAATTAAATTTATCTTAACTATAATGTAGTACATAATTGAAAAATAATAATTAAGCTCATGACATAAGATTTTATAAATTATATATCTAAATTTTATTTGAGAAACACATTCAAACACAAGCATAGACTAAATAATAAATAAGGAATTTTAAAATTATTTATATTTAAATATTAAATATGTATAAAATTCAAAAACACGTTTTCTTTTGTCACAAAAATATTTTGATAGAATAACTTAAAATTAAACTTTGTCTTTAAAAAGTATTTCAGCACTGAGATCAAAATTACATTGTAAAAAATAAATTTATATAGATGTATTTTACAATCTGAAAAAATGTATGAATTATTTTGAATCCTTCCTGAATAATTGTACAATAAAACAATTGTAATTTAGGCATTAAAAATTAATATTTTTAAATAAGCTTTTTATATTTCCCTTTGGCAATCATTTACGAATTCATTCAGTTATAAAACATAGAACTTCCGTATTAGATGCCGGAAATCAATGATTTATAAATCCAAATGATACTAAATGATTTATTCTTCATTATATAGCCTTCGCCTTTAAATCAGAGATAGGAACATAATTCCATCACTGCACGCTATATTTCTAAAAGAAATACCGAATTTCTAACAATACAGTTTAAATAGCTGAGATTTCTGTGATAGCACTATATTATTCATTGACACAAGGAAGATTTTAAAATAAAATCTAAAACCCTTAAAAAAATAATTATTTTTACATTTTGTAAAATCTGTATTTATTTTTGAACTATCAATACACAATCATGAATAAACTTTATTCCTGTATGTAATTTATTTTTAAATAAAATATTATAGGTTATTTTATATTATATTCCTATTTTTGTAAACTATGAGGAAAAATACGATCAATTAATTATTTGTGTTTTTTTATTTTAGACTTTAAGATAATTAATATATTTTTAGCCCTTCAGGTATTTAGCGAAAATTAAAAAAAAGTAATATTGGATTTAATTCCTTTATACTTTATTATTGAGTGAAAATAAAGTTTGTTTTCATATAATTAGTCGAAAATTGGATCAATGGTTCCAAATGGACGAAATTTAGTATGAAAAAAGGAAGCAAGAAACATTTAATTTTTTTTTAGCATTTTTCTCAACAATAAACAATACAAAATTATCAATTATTTATGTGGTCGTTAAATTCTTTAAGAAGCTTATGAAGCATGATCTAATACCCAGATTTATATTTTTCCACACACTTTTAAAGTATTATACTTTAAAAGTGTGTGGAAAAAATTAAATTTGGATTTTATGTATAATTAATGACTTTGTGTAAAAGGTTTATATTAAGCTTTATTTTTACGAATTCAGTTTTTTTTAAAAATTTTTGTAAAGCATTTATTGGGTAATAAGCTAATATACTTTAAAATATCTTATTGCATAATTAAAATTTCTTACTAATTTTTGTCATTTAGGTAATTTACAATAGAATGAGACACATTCTATAATAGAATTTAAATTTGTTTATAATAAATATTATTAACTATTATCATATCATTTAACTAAAAACTTATAACACATTTTTTATATGATATCAAAATGAAAATAATATAGAAATTCGCTGAATAGAAACTCGTTGTTTTATGAACTGATCATTGCACATATTTATTTATAAAGATGTCAATTAAAACAACCTTTTGTTCATCGTTAGATAACACATTAGGTTTGTTCTTTTATAACCAAAACAATATAATTAAAAATACAGAAAATAGGAAGCTATTTTAATCTATGAAATTAAAATGGTATTTCAAATATTAACCTAGTACATTCATATTTTGTTCCTCTTCCCTTAAAATCTTGATTAATATCAGATTTGCAAAAACATTGTTGACGAGACATGTTTCAATTTTAATTTAATAATTATATTATTTAGCATAAATAAACAATAACAATGATTTTTAAAAGGTTAGATTTTATTTGTATTGAAGAAATTTCTAAAATTTCAAATGCTAATGCTAAATGTATAATTTATGAAAACTGCAATGAAATAATTTAGTAATTATTACAATCATTCTATATATGTAAAAATAAGTTTTACTTTCTACTTCTGGTTTTATTCAAGCAATTCCTTTAACAAACAGGTTTCACATGTTAAACAAAATTTTCATAGAATAAAATATTTAGTAAATTTTTCTCTTTACTACTGGAATATGTTTTAAGCAAAATTTCGTTTTTTTAAACAAATTAAGTTAGGAGATTAAATTAAATGTAAACAATATTTCATAGTAACTGAAAATAATGTCTCCTAAAGTTTTATTTTCCATGGTTCTGGTGTTAGAATGTAAAACAATTGATGACGTTTTTCCTTTTTCAGTTTTAGTCTTTAATCGGATTAAAATCTTATCATTTCAATAAAATATTTTTCGTTTATTTTAAAAAATAAGTAAATAGTGACATCCAAAATAGTGACATAGCATTTTGAAATTTTTTGATAAATTCCATAGTGCTCTAAAAAATACAAACTTTATCAATAATTCAGTATTGAGTAAAAACTGTCTGTTTCTTCTAAGACATTACTTTTGAGGAATGTTTAGCTTTGAATACCTTATAACAAAACGTCTTATAATTTTTTTTATAGAATATGCTTATTTTAATATCCGCATAATTTTATTTTAAGTAATATAATGTAATACAATTTTAAACAAGTTTAAATCTTATTAACTTCTTTATTTCTGTACTCAATGCATATTTTATTTGTCCTACATACCAATTTACTGTAATCAGTTTTTACATTTAATTAATATTTTTCAAATTACTAAATTTGATTACTACATTAATAATAATATTATTATTTATAAGGTTATACATAGTTATATTAAGATTTTTTTAAGATTTCGGAATTGTAATATGTTAAAAAAACCACACTTATGTATAACACTTCTATAAATAATTATATCATACCTAATAATTTATAATTTTTTATTTATAAGCACATTATTTTAATTATACATTTATATTTTAGTACTGAGAATTAAATCTGTAAAAATCTTAGTATCAAAAGAAAAATGTTTCCTTCCAGAAAGATTTACAAACTAAAACATATTTCAGTAAATTGTTTTCTTAAAACGTATACTTTTAGAAATAGTCTAAAAGTTAAGAAAAGAGCACCCTTTAAAGTAGAAAAATAGTATTATTTTCTTTCTTAAAAATCGTGTTTATTTTGAGTCCATCTAATGAAATTATTTATTTAAAATTCATTTCAGAATGGTTTGCAATACTCTGAAATATTTAAATTTAATCAAAACAGAAATTAAATCTGAAAGTCTGATTAGATTAAATTGTAACACAGTAAAAATATGCGTTTATCCAATTAGTTTCGTTACATAAATAAAGAATAAAATGTATTCTTAATATTAAAATATTTTAAAAGAATAGATAATACTTTCATAGATGTAATTACTACATTTTAAGATAGAGTTCTTTTGCAATTGCTTTTTCATCAAGAATCACAAGACATCAGTATCGTTTAGAGAAAACCTTTTAAAAAAATAAATTTTTGGTGAATAGTTTTATAATACTTTTTGATAGAGATATTATAAACATTCTTAACTGTGTCAAAATCTTTATTAAAGTAAAATAAAATATTTCCTTATTTGAAATATCATAATTGTATTCTTTATAATGAAATTTTTTTCACAAATTTATTTGAAAATATTTTACTATTGAAAATACTATTTAATAGAGATATTATAAACAGTCTTAACTATCAAAACCTTTATTAAAATAATATATTTCATTATTTGAAATATCATAATAGTAGTCTTTGTTATAAAATTCTATTTTACCAATTTATTTGAAAATAATTTATGAAAGCCACTTTATAATTTATAATTTTTAGAAACATTTTACTTGTATTTATATTTAATATAAAGGTTGTAAGTTTTATATTTTGTAGCTAAATTCATTAAAATCTTTAAAATATACAATTCTTAAAAAATATAATTCTTTCTTAAATAATATAATTATTTCCGCAATTTCGTGTCAAATTAATTCAAATTGTATAAATAAAAATTACTTAATTTGAATTAAAATACTATTTATTAAAATAATAATTCGTATTTGAAAAAGATAAAAACAAAACAAACGGAATTTTAGCAGTTTATTTCACAATTATTATAAAAATTTCCCTTTATTTACATAATTTTAAATTTGTTAATAAAATACATAAACCGAATTCATTAAAAGCCGAATTCACCAAATTCATTTAGTTTGATATCTTCTTGTACTCATATCTATGAGAGGAATTTTTTTAAATAATTTATAAATTGTTTATATATATATTTGTCAGGATTTGTAGTTTTTTACATGGACCCTCAAGAAAATCTGGTAATAAAATAATTGCCTGCGATTGATTGTATAAAAAAAATAGTCCTTACCCCATCGCACGGAATAAGTTGCTTCCTGGCATTCGGATGTCCGTGCAATATTTGGAGGTTTCTTTTCAACATAAAAAATGGAGCCTGGCTGACGGCGCGAGGGCGAAATGCAACGCATCACCTCAGTCCTCAACGCTGGACTGAGAATATCAAGTCCCTACTTAGATTAAAATGCTACAATTTACCTCCCCTCACAACTGCTTTCGATCAACTGTCCAGCGGTCATTTTTTCCCTATTCGTTTACCACCGCAAATTCCCTTTTTTATTTATTTTTCCCCATACGTTGTCTTCACTAACTGGAACTTTTCCAGCAGAGGTGGGGATATGGACAGGGAGAAAAGGCGTTGTCTTTCATTATTCTCCGAACTAGAGTTCATTTTTGTTGGAAACTTGAGTTTCTTTTTTTGATGGTTTCTTTTTCATTTTCTTTTCTTTCACGAAGATTTGTGCTTTTCGGCGTAAAGGCACATGTGATCTAACGCTCTAGTCACGAAAATCTCTGGAAATCATTTTAGTTTCATGAGTTTAATGGAAGACGATCTGATATTTTTCAGTTATTTATTGATTGTGGCCTTATATATTATTGATACTTCAAAGTGTTATTGTCATCTATACATATGCATTTTCTATGCACGATGAATGCCTATCATTATTTAAAATGTTAAAACTCAGATTGATAACCTTACATTCAAAAGAATTGAAATTTAAATTTCCTTATATGAATAGTAAATTATTTTATTTCAAATTTATGTTATTTCATTCTTTTACAAACGAGCCATTTTTACGAGCCATTTCTTTTAAACACAATTGCGTGGTGATTGGTTTAAAATTGCATCTAGCTTTGAGATAATATTTAAGAAATATTTAGTTACTTAAAAATTAAAAGCAAATTTTTAATCATTGAGACACATTAAGTCCTAATTTGACATTCCTAAGAAAATTCCTTTTTTCAGTCGAGATGATGTATTAAGCTTAATGAATGATTTTAAATAGTGTGTAATAGTATTAGGTATTGGGTACCATAAATTCCTAATTGAAATATCTTATCAAATTATAATAACACCAATTCTTATAAAAGGTATTTTTATTAATGATTTATTTATAGACCCTGTTTGTTAAATAACAATTATATATAAAATTGTAAACAAAAATACGCAACATATAAAGAATTGAAAAAGATTGCCCAAAAGTTAAATTTTAAGTTTCAATGAAATTATAAGGTATTTCCTTAACTATAAATCAAGTTAATAAATATTTTAATTTGACACTTGTTTTATTTAATTTTAATACGAAATTATATTTTATTGAAATTTCAGATCTAATCATATTTTATAAAAACAAATGTAACAAAATAGAGATTTTTTTGAAGATAAATTCATTTTATTTTAAAAATTACGAATTTATTGGTTACAGCACATTATCTCTAAATTTCTACTGTTGTTTTATCTTTTTCAAATATATATGAGTACTTGAAATATGTTTTGCGTCAATGAAAAAATATTTGTTTGCTCATTTATACATAAAAATTAACAAAAATTTAGAGTAGGGAGAAAAGCCCCGTTGTCAATTTAAATATCTTAGAAATCTCTTATCTTGATCTTTTATCTTTTTCTTATATCTTTTATTTTCTTTTTTAAATATATATGAGTACTTAAAATATGTTTTGAGTCAATGAAAAACATATTTGTTTGTTCATTTATATTTAAAAACTTACAAAATTTGGAGTTGGGGAGAGAAGCCCTAATGTTATTTTAAATAGCCCAGAAAATAAAAGTATCAAACCAACGATAGCGTTTACGTAATTCTTTATGTAAAATACTGTTTGGTGTATGAATTATAAATGAGATGCTAGACTTTTTAAATTTAAGCAACACGCATATAAGATATGTTTTCATTTCCCTCAAGTGTCTCACTGCGTGTATTTTACTTCATAAAAATTTTTAGATTGGAATATATGTTTTCCACTAAATATTATGCTAAATATTTTTATGTACTTAATTTATTTTGCAACTCCTTGAAAGGAATTTCTTAAATTATTTTTATTATAATTTAGTTTTATTTCTTTTTAGATTTACTTTATAAAATTGTTATGAAAATATTTTGTTCATTGAACTTTTCTGTTAAAAATAAATCAACACATTAAAATAATTCGAAGTTCTTTAACTGAGATAGTCGTTTATTAATATTTATAAAAATACTTTATTAGCTTAAGAATAAGAAAATGTTTTTTTTTCGAATGTTATTAAATAAATTAGAAATGATGTGAAAATATTGTATTAATTAAAAAAGCTATTAGTATTCACATAAAATAAAAAGTTCTAATCTTCACATTAATGCAAAAGAATAAAATTAAAAAACAAAAATATTTAGCATTTATTAGGAAGAAAAAATGAAATGTATGGAACAAATTATTAACATTTTTTTCATATAATAATTTTTTATGCAAATGAATATGAAATAAAAATACAAGTAGAAAGTTTTAACTGGAAGAATGAATTTTCTTCTCGAGAGACGATGTTATGAATATTTTCATCAATTATATTGATCATATTTTTAAAGTTAAATTATGTTAATCAATTAACTTTAAAAAATATGTATTTCATTTTAGAAATTAATCGATCCATTTCATCAATGATTTCAAATTTTTTCATTCAGATATCTGTTACGTTATTTATAAGACCCTGAGATTATAAAACGATAAGTCTAAAAAGCTCCTGATTTTTCTAAAAAAAATTAAATATATATGAATTTTCATTAAATTAAATTAAATATTTCAGAATATTATCCCATTAATTTATTTATGATAGCTACTGTCAATTTTTACGCAGTGTCTTATTGAAAATTATCTACATAAAATTAACGTTGCAGATAACTATTCAAGTTTTTCAGGGAATTGAAGCCATTATTACATATACTATTATAACACATACAAAATTTTTTTGAATTAAATTAAATATTTAAGAATATTATCCTATTCCTCAAAAAGGAGGTACCATAAATATATAATTATTTATGATAGCTTCTTTCAATTTATACGCAACATCATACTGAAAATTATCTAGATAAATTTAAAGTGACAGATGACCACTCAAGGTTTTCAGGGAATTCAAGCTCTTTTCGTGGATGGCTAGAATAGAACTTTGATTCTCTTCTTCTGATCGCAATTTTAGTGGATTTTCAAGAAATGAAATGGTGCAAAATCACACTGAAATTTCCACTATAATGTTACTAAAAAGCAATTAAAATATACAATGTAATTGCTGACAATGAAATTTTTACTAGGAACACGTTTCAATCCCCATCTTTCATCCCCAAAAAATTAGAAATATACCCCTATTATAATTGTGAAGAGTCAACTAAATAAATCTTGAGCATCTGTCCTTAACTTATACCAACAGTAAATATTAATTTGTATTGTTTTAGATATAAATGAACTAAAAAATGATTTTCTTTGAAAAATACCTCTTAATACTTATACATATTTATATGAAAAAAGGGTGAAGTAACAATAAATGCAAGAAGAAGCAATGCTATAACGGAAAATTTATTGTAGCTTAATGAAATCTTTATTTTGCTCTACTTTATCATTCTTAATTAATATACATTGTTTAAGTTTCTTAATGAAGTAGCCTTTTTGTATCTTAATTAGAGAAACAAGCGTTATTCTATCAGTATAATTTGAATTGTTGTCAGTGAAATAACTAAATTTTGTTGAATTATAAAAATAGTTAGATTAAAATAAATGATAAATGTGTCCTGTGTGTGTCTACATTTATTTATTTCAAAAATCACGTTTGTATAAAATGGCAATCTAAATGAAGTTTCTTTTCATTGGATAAATAATAATTTTTTCAAGTACTAGTCATTATTTTTCCAGATTTATGACCTGCTTAATTAATTTCATTCCAAGCTCTTTGTGTTGTTTTAAGTCTTGGTTTACTTTTAAAATTCCGAAGATCAACATATAATTTGATCTTCAAATGAGCCAGATTGTGTGTTGTATGTGCAATAATTTTAATCTTATTTGTTTTATTTGATGAGTTCTATTTAGTTACAATCGTAAATTTGTTTTCTACTACTCCAAGCTGATAATTTATTCTTTCTTTTACATAAATCTCTCTCATATGTTTCACATCAAAATATATTTTGTTATAAGTATTAAGAATAACAGTTTCAGAGCGCTTAAAAAATAATGATTATTTTCCCTCTTTCACATTTTCATTTTAGAACCTTTAAAAAATCAAAATTTTTAAATTTCTACTCTGATAATGTTTTTCTTAATGATATTGGGATTTACATTATAAAAAAATTAATTTGAAATTTCATTTATTGATTGTTCTTTTTACCGTAATGAAAAGTTAATAATTACAGATAATTTTGAAGAAGATAATGATTTTAAAAATGTTAATAATTTTAAATGAATAATATAATTAATCGCCTTTTATTTATGACAATACTGATATTTCAAATAATTGTTTGCATTGTCAAACCAGATTTTAGTTTATGAGTTATTTGACTGAATACAATTAATTTTAATTGGTTGAATCTTTTATTGTCATTAATTTTATCTATTTAAATTAACGATGTTTTGTAATTTAAATAGTACTCTAGATAAAGTAGTATTTGATTGAATACAATTCAATTCAATTGCTCTTTAATCTTTTATTATCATTAATTTTATCTAGAGTACTATTTAAATTAACGATATTTTTGATCATTTTAATTTTGAAACACACTGTATTTAAAACAATACATAGTCTAGTGTTAATCATCTTTCTTTACTAATTTTGAATTACAAAGGTAATCAAAATAGTAAAGTGAATTTCATGATTATAGATACATATAAAATGTGTAGAAAGAGATAACATATATTCATAATTTTTATTGAACACTTTTCTTTTTGTTAACGAATTTTCGCTGCTGTATGAATGTGCTAATCGCTTATTGGAATATACTACTTCTATAAATGTTTCCATTCTAAGCATGGCTTGCTGATTGTAAGAATAAACAGATTATTAAATATTTTGAAATATCGTTTAATCTATTTTTGAATTTATTATTATATTATTCTAATTAAATTCTTATATTTAGTTAGTACTATTATTACAGGAATTTTACTATGCCAAATGAAAGTAATCTTGGATTATCACATACTTTCTTCTGCGTCCGAATAAGAAGCTACGTTCGAAAAAAATTCTATGATTTAATTTCCTTATTCTTCTGAATTTATTGCACGAAAATTATGTTACAGTTTTTCTAGAATAGCCTTTGTGATAGTTCCTAAAATGTTAGGGTATTTTTGAGTTTCATGAATGTTACGAAATTGATCTAAATTTTCTAAACAGTTAAAGCACAGAAATCGCTATAGAATGAGAAGTTTTTGTCAAGTTTGAAATTAAGAATCATTAATTAATTAATTGCATAATAAAATAAGTAAAGAAATTTAAATTTGCATTTTTGTTTTTAAAATATAAATGACATCACGTATTCATAAAATGTATGTGAAAAATTGACGAATTTCGTATCGAATAATCTAAACGTAAGTGTATCATCGAAAAAGTAACACTTCATGTATTTTATTATTACAGTTATAATGCTGCCATAAACAAAAAAAAATTTATAAAAAGGTTAAAATACAATGAAATACTTCATTTTATATTACCTATAAGTATTGAAAGTATTTTGTGAAAAGTAAGCAATGAAGCATTGCATTAAAAAGTACTTAAGCAGTTTTATTAATATTTTACTAATGTTCCATGTGCTTCCCTTATGTTTCAAAATAACCATCTTTATTGAAACATAAGAAACATATACAACAAAAAGTCGTTGTATATGCATACAACAACAAGTCGTTGTATCACAGCGTATCATTAATATTCTCCACATATTTATTAAATGTTTTTATAAAAATTTGTTGCATAGATATTATCTTTAACATCTTCCAAAAATGCTAACTATAAATAGATTATGGGGCACTTAAGTAATGCTTGATTCGAAATGCCTTATCTGTTATATTCTGGAAACAGCAATCATTCACACATCTTTTACATCAGTATGAATATATTTTAAAAGATTATATTAAGACAAGAAATAAAATATAAGTTTTTATCTACTGAACTTCCATTTTTCATATTTCTGTTGAAATATTAAATTTAAATATGGTCAGAGGATTTATCAATATTATTTTTAGTACTTTATGCTGAGTTTAATCATTCGAATGTAGAAGCAATGTTCTACGTAGGTTCCTTGTTGTTTAGATTTTTTAAAATTTTAAATTAAATAGTATTTTTAATAAAAAGAAAATAGTGAAATTTTTAATACCATAGTTTTCTAAACTTATTTTAATAATAAAAATGTATTTTTATGTTTATTTAATAATAAAGAGTTTTTGATTTCATAGAAATGAAATGATTCAAAATGAATTTTATGTATAAAGAGAAATGAAATAACTATGTACATACATTCATATAATGTGAAAACATATAGAATAACCCTTTGATTTCTTATGAGTAAACTGTTCGAAATTAAGTTTACATGGTATAGTATATATTTAGAAAAATATTCAACATTTGATGCTTGAAATGCAACATTACGGGGTTAAAGAAAATCAAATTTCTGAATAGAGACAATCATAGTAATAATTAAACTAATCTGAGTCTCTAGAAAGGGAATATGCTATATTATATCCTCTTTTGTTAAGATACTGTATCATAAGAAAATATAATTTTGAAACCAATTAAGGATAGTAGTAAAAAAGAATAAAATTATTTGAAAACAAAAGGTGGTGGATGAATATTTTGTGTATAAAGAGAAATTCCAATGATTATGAAGAACCAACAAGATTTTGAATCATGTTTTAATGTCAAAATTCTTATCAAAAACTTAAATGGAAAATTGCTTTATTTTATTATTTTAGATGTCATAAAATTTACAATATTAATGTTAGTTTTATAAAAAAAATTTTTTTCACAAATCAATACTTGCGAATTTATCCAAAGAAGCTACCATTTGAAATATGAAATGTTTTTAAAGTAAGAGCACCTTGCAGTGATCATTTACAAATTATAAAATTTTTAAATCCTATTAACAAAATTGCCTTTTAACAATCTGGTTCTTACTCTAAACTTTCATCATTGAATCAACAAATGATAAAACAAAAAAGTATATAACGGTAATTTACGTGACATATTTATTCTGCTTTTTGTTAAGTAAAACAAAATAATATTTGAAATAAAACAAAAGTATTCATTTAGTCACAAATGTCATTCATTTTTCTGCATCTCGTTTTTGTATATAATAATAAAGTATTAAGAAAATCTTAACTTCTTTGTCAAATTTAGTTGAAATATTAGGTTTACCAATCGATATTTTACTTATTATGAAACGTTAGATCTATTAATTAGACCCATTAAATATTCAAAGATTTACTTTATTTTCGTACAAATTTTTATTTTTATTGAAATAGGAATTATTTTGAAAATTGAGAAACATTATAGACTCTAAGATATTACGACTTCCAATGAAATTAGAGATAATTTAAAAATTTTACGTTTGATTCGATCAGCATATTTTTATTCCTAGATAATGTATGCATTTACACTAACTATACTAATAGTAGACTGGCTAGTTTGCTCTAGAAGTTAAATAAAGACCGGTATTAGTTGAAATGGTGTTGTTACAGAACTAGCATATATAAATTATAAAAAGTAATTTTTAACTATGTGGATCACGAGTTTAAAAATCAACCAAAGCTTATTTCATAAACATAAGCTCAAAAAATATGGTATCTTCACTGAATAATTATAATTTTTTTAGTTTTAATAAATGGAAGGACTTGAATTTTTCCTGGAATAGAGGAATTTTCAATTCAAATAGTTTTTCTTGCAAATTAAGCAAATATAATGAAGAGGCCTAATATTACTAAATTAAAATTTTATGCAGTTCTTAATTAAACTCAGACAGTACGTTGAATTATTTAAATTAACAGGTTAATTAGGTTGCCATTATCTTTTCTTATAAAAATGTGGAATTTTTTGTAGTATATATTGAATAAATTATGCAGATAATAGAAAATTTTGGAAAGAACAAAATTTATTATGAAAGAATTAAAAAGACTTGTGAATTTGAAAAATGTTCAAATACACAAGTTTCGAATATCTTAATCTATGTCTTTATTTACAAGAAATTTTAATAAAACATTTTATCTCCGATATTATTTTCTTAGAAATAAGTTGATTATTGCAAAGGTCATCTATATAATAAATATGAGTTGATTGATTTTTATGACTCTAAAACAATAATAAATCTTTATTAACTACAAGGTAAAATTGTTCGGCTCACAAAAATAATTATTGGAATAAATTTGAAAATATAATATGGATGTAACTATATATTTTCGATTTGGTAAAGTTTAAAAATTTAAAAAAATATATCTAACAATATTTTGGAGTCACGTTTACTAATGAAAGAGTATTTACAACGTTATATATAATATAAACTTTATTCTCGGAAAACAATTAAATTAAGTTAAATGTAGCACTTTGGTCTTAACTTGCCTTTCAGTGCCATTGGTAGTAAGGGATTTTTAATTAAGGATTATATTTTTGAGAATGCTGGTAGCTTTCTTAGAGATGTATTTTGTTTCCTATTTATAAGATCCTATTTATTAACAATGTACAATTGCGTTTATAAAAGGAAGCTACGATTCTTAAATCACTTTTTATTGCATAATATTTACAAATTTATGATAAAATTGAGCTAAAGCATATATTTTAATCCTAAATTATTCATGCAATATTTCTTAATAGAATTGTTGTCAAATGGTTAGTTGAATTTATTTCCACTTACAAATAATACAAAATCTTTAAAAATAGTACAAAAAGACTTGAAGAAAAATCTTTTTTGACTAGAAATGTATGAAATTTTGTATTAATTTTAATTAAATAATTCACAATATTATATTTTATTGAATTATTGATAACGATCTAGTGATTAATATTGTACCCACTTTTATAATTATTATATGAATTTTGTAATAAGTTGAATAAAATATTCAATGGCGTTTAGAATATTAATAATTTATGTATTTTAGAATGTTTAGAAAAATTAAGTTAATGTTGAAACATAATTAGAGCTAATATAGAATGCTAAAGAAACTCAAATAACTTCATTTCAATATAACAAACTTGAAAGTTCTGAAAGTTGAAAAAATCTAGCAAATTATATGTTTGATGTATTTTTTTTTTTTGGAAGCATGAAGAGATATTTCAAAAATTTTTACGTCAAGCTTAAATGATTTCTCATATTAATTTTTCTTTACCAATTTGAGATTTAACATGAGAAGATGGAATTTTAATTGATATTTGTTTGGTTAGTAAATTTGAGTATTAGTAGTTTATACTATTTGAATGGCAAAATAAATAATGTGTATACTGTTCAAAAACCAGCATGCAGTATTTTAAAATATTGAATTCTCTCTTTTGAGAAAATTCTTCTTTTTATAACGGAGACATACTAAAAACGTATGTCAATACTGAAATATTTAACAAGTATTTAAAAATATACACAAGAAATATTAGATATCAAGCCTCTAAAAATTTCAATAAAATTCATTAGAGTATTGCAACGCAGCCGAAAGTCAAAACTAAAATTTCTATATAGTTATCCTAACATAATTTCTATAAATTTAGATAAATTTATTGAAAATTAGTATTCAATGCTAAATTTATCAAATATAAAAAGGGAAATTTAATCTGCTTATTTAAAAGCTTGTAATAAATAACTTGAATATTTATTTTTTTAAATTTTTACTCAGTTAGTTTTAATAAATGTTTACAAAAACTATCAGTACAATTTACTTAAATTCAGAACCATATCATCAAGATCATCAGAACCATCAAATCAGAATTTATACTTATGATAAAAATTATCATAAGTATAAATGTTATTTATTTATATTTATTTTTATATTAATATTATTTAATTTTATATTTATAGTATCCATTTTTCAATTAAAACATTACAACTTAATAACTTTTCTGTACATCTGTTTTAAGCACTTGCATATTTCGTTTTAATTTATCCGTTTTGTGTTAAAGAACAACATTTCCTAGAGCATCTTATTTCATTATTTGTTATTTATTTATTACATAAAATAATTTAAAGCAAAATTAAATCAATGTCAAAAATTTTTTTGACGTTGAGATAAGTTATAACAAACATTTATTTGTTGCTTGATAACGTGCTGAGTATTAACTGATTGCAGTGTGTAATTGATTACAGTGATAACTGACACAGTGTGTTTTGTGTCCTAAAAATAGTTATAATGGTTAAAACTTAAAAAGTTTACATTAAAATATTAATTTAAGATAATAGGGAATCAAGGAATTACTGAAATGATTTTATTTTGTATATTTTTATACGATAACTATTTTAAAAAGGTTTGAAGTTGTTGTTTGTATAGATATTAAAGTATCTGACTAATTTAAACATGAAATACTGAAATGAAATCAACTATAAGTTATTAACTTCAGGAAATTATGAATAAACCTGTAGTGATATAGGTGTCATTAGCATCTTCATAGTTAATAAATCTCATGCGTTAAAAATTAGGTAAATTTCCACTAATTATAAACAATATAACAAAAATATTTACATTAAATTTGACTCAAGGTATCATGAAATGAAATATTTGAAGAAATTTTGTCAAAAATCTTTGGAAATGAATAGAGCAAAACTTAAAAGTGCAAAATTTTGAGTAAATTTTTTAATGAAATCAAATTTTTTTTATTAAGAGAATTTTTAGTTGAATGAATAATTTTTCGTGTCAGAATAATAGAAAGAATGCTTTCTTTCCTCATCTTTAAAGTTATGTTTACGGAAATTAAAAAATAATGATTATTTTTAATTGCTGAAAAATGATCGACATAACATTTAACATTACCTCTCAAGAGTAAAACGTTGAATATTTTCAAATCTAATACATATAAAATGATAAAAGTTATTAAAACTAATGTAAAATTACTTTTGAACCCCAAAATTCTTGTACAATAAAATTTCTAGAATCAATGCTTAATTTTCTTGATTGTTTCATATCAGTCAATGTTGACAAATTTTGATGAAGTTTGATATATACATCCAAATAATCAGTAAAAAGTTAATATCAGTTTTATTAAATGTAATATTCCTAATGTTACTGTGCTATAATATTGTTAAAAAACACAAATAAATGAAAACGTAAGTTTCTTTAAATAGTTAAATTAAATCTTTCTAAATTAAATTTTTATTCTGTATTAATGAGTTGAATAAAAATTATTGATTGATCTAAGTTTATCTCTCAATTTTTTCCTCGGTTTAAACACATAAACAGAGAAAAAACTTAAAAGTTTTATTTTATCTGATTTTCATTATGAAAAATTATACTAATCTCCAAAATTGTATAAAATACATTTACGGATATAATATCACTCATATCCCATATTGACGCATTTTTTGTTCGATTCTGGAACCACTGTTGCCCTCCTTTCAACTTCAAAGAGTATTTCGCATTATCATGCTTAATTCTGGAGATAATGGACCAAATCAAAAAATTATTTTAATTTGGAACACCTATATATTTAGGTTAGTCACACAAACTTGCTGATGCACACTTATATACGTAAATCATCTTCAAATTCTTCTGTTTTCCACAATGGGGTAGCATTGGGAGGGGGAGGAAGTGCTTTAGAATAGTATATTCTTGGTAGGGCCTCCCATGAAGTAAAACCCATTCCTTCATGCTCTGATAAGATCAACAGGTGAGGGAGTAAATTCAGACATTTGTCTTTCTATTCTTCAGATCCTTGACCTACAGAAGCTGCTTCATCTATCTTTTCATCATGAGCTTCATTTCTTCTTCTGATATATATATATATATATATATATATATATATATATATATATATATA
>JAPDSC010080453.1:0-14304 GCA_026290005.1 Latrodectus geometricus
GTGAAAAATGTTTAGTTTTCAACAATTAGTCGTAAATAATTTAAAATTATTTACCAAAGTCTTAATATTAAATATTAACACACTTGCAAAAGTTTAGTACTGATTCTGATTCATTTCATTTATTAAATTATTCATATTTTTTAAATATTAATTAGTATTTAGAAGAAACATTCATTTACGTATTTGATAATGAACTAATTAGTTTTCCTTAAAAATTTTAAAATTTCTTTCTGAAATCCAAAAATGTTTGCATTTTAATATAACACATATTTTATTTTTGTATCTATGACACATTTGTAAAAAATGAAATACTAGATTATCGTTTCATAAATATATAATAAATAATAACAAGCCTTAATTGATAAAATTAGAAAATATTATAAATTTTAGCACATTGTAAAAAATAATCAACGCAATTGTTTTTTAGTTTTAATAGACTTTTTTATAAACTTTGCTTTTATATTGAAAAATTTGAAAACTTTTCAAAATTTAAATCGTTTTAATCAATGTATTGACTTTGACGACTATCTCTATAAAATACCCACATAAAATTTTATATAATTTTGAAATAAATTTTGAATAATTATAAAAATAATATTACCTGTCCAATCTCTCCCTTTAATCTGTAATGATTAAGCTGATCATAATTTGGATGTGACTCTAAATATACTTTTCGACATTCTCTTGGTTGGTGTCGAAGAAGTCTAGGAGAAGAATTTGGTGAGCAATATGGCGAATATGGCAATGAAGGGTATATTGGGCGATTTTCTCCGCTGGAAGAGAGTGTATGAGAATCTTTGGAATTACTGTAAGTTATCCTAGGCACAGAATTTCTACCACATCTTGCAAAAGTCCTCACAGAATTACCACCTAATTTCCAGAGATCAGACGTAGAAAAGGACACTTCCGGTTCAGATACTGCTCCAGGTAACGATGCTTTTCTAAGGGTATTATCGACAGTGAGGTATGACATTTGGTCCTCCAGTTTGCTGTCTTTATTGGTAGACAAAGACTGGTCGAAAGAAACACTTCGTGCACCTTTTGAGCAGAATGGCGGTTCCCAAGCTGGCCTAGTTTCGTGAGTTTCCGAAATTCGTGAAATAACAGTTGGGTCGTCTAAAGAATCTGTAGACGAACACATTGTTTCAGTTTGTAAAGCTGGACTTACTTGGTTAGTTGATTCAGAAAAGATCTTTTCAGTAAATACATGATTTCCACAAGACACATTTGGATCAGAGTTTACGGAACTTGTTTGAGGAACTGTGCATAAATTGGTTTTTGAGAGAGAATCATTTCTATCAGAAGATGATTGACATTGTGTTCTAACTCTCGAGTCACTGTAATCCGACACATTGTTTTCAAGAAATTTCTGGGGTAGGTTATTCATGTCTTTTACGCAGTTAACATGAACTAAATCATCAGATTTAGTTTTATATGGAAGTTTCATGTCTGAAATAAATGGATTAATGATAGACTTCGTTGATGAATGTTCAGTGGTATCTACCGTTTTAACGCAAGAATTTTGCAAAGGATTTCCTAACGATTGTGCGTTGTGGAATATTGCCGAATTAGGAAGCAAGGTAAACTGCAGCTGATGGCACGTGACAGTTTCAAGTGAAGAATGATTTGGCTTAGAATAAAGAGGTGAATTATCCTTACTCAGATGAGAAGATGAATGTAAATACTGGCACTCAGTTCCTTTACATGTTGCATACATCATGTCGGATCCTTTTAGGGATTCGCAGTCAGTGAAAGTTGTAGCGCTTTTTTTGTGGAAAGATGTTTTAGCTGAACACACGGGATTATTTCTTTCCTCATCTGAATACAGTGCACTCAGCCTAAAATGAAATTAATATAGTTTTAATCGAAATGTTTACACAATAATAACCGTTATTTAAAGTATTCAAGATAGAAATTAAATTAATATTTTCATTACAAATATAATTACAAAACGGAAAAATAATTAAATAAATCACTAAATGGTTAAAAAAATCCTTTTTTTAAAAATTACAATAAAAACATATTAACTATAGCTAATTTAAACAAAGAATAGATTGAATAATAATATGTGGAAAATACATCTTTCGGAATACCATGAAAAGAAAAATGTAAAACTCCTCAACTTTGAAAATAGGCAAACTTTTATGATTGTTTTACTGTGTACACTTGCAATAAGGAAATCATTATATTGATAAACTTATATCTAAAGCTAACTCGACATGTGTCATAAAAACATGGAAATAATGTCAATTAAGACAATAAAGCACTTTTATATATCTGTGTATAAAAATGATAATTTTCACTTTTATTTGAGT
Organism: Latrodectus geometricus; assembly: GCA_026290005.1. Lineage (NCBI taxonomy): Eukaryota > Metazoa > Arthropoda > Arachnida > Araneae > Theridiidae > Latrodectus > Latrodectus geometricus. Next base: position 2,316 of record JAPDSC010080453.1, read on the forward strand.
AGAAAACAATGTATCTGAGTAAGTAAAATTTAAGAGAAAACAGTATATATTACAACTGTTAACTTCTTAAAAGGGGTAATATATGATTACACATTGTGATTTATATATAAATGCATCATTCACTTCCAAATTATTTCGTTTACTTAATATGTCTTGTACAGTCTTGAATTAATTATCTAACTCCAGACTAAGTTTGTGAGAAGAAACAGAAAAATTAGAATACTCTTTGAAGCAATTACCTTTAATTTATATTAAACAATTGGTTTATTTAGATTTACGGAGAAAGTTTCCAAAAATAGAAGCAAAGCTTTCTTTTATTACATCAGAAATTTATTTAAGGGAAATGCGAGTTTTTGAATGGTTTCTAGGTCAAGCATTCTTATTTATTTGTTTATAAACGTTATTAACCGTTGTATATATAATAGATTCTATGTTTTAAATTTACCTGTCAAATTTATTTGTATTATTGTAATCATATTTTTTCATTAAATGCATAATAATTTATAAATCAAAATAAGATATATTTTCGAAAAAAATATTAAAACATTACTTATTTCCTTACATATATATTCCTTATATATATACATAAACATTATATATTTGGTGCACACAAATATTTATGTTTTGAAGAATTTTACAATTTGTCTTAAATTCCAAGTGTTCATGAATTCCAAAGATACCTAAAATTATCCTTTATATATAAGAGACCATACGTATAAATAATATTAAACACATCATAAGTTCATATAATATATAATAAAGTTCAAAGAAAGTATGATTTGTTTGTGAAGTGGGCTCTACGAAAAATTTGCTAGTAATCATTTTTATCCAAATTTGCTTAAAAAATTTTTGAAATTAGATATTATTATATACGACTATAACATTTATCAAACGTTGTTTTGAACATAAATCTGATTTAAGAGGTGGTAAAGTTATCCAAATAGTAAGCCTTAAAACTAAATGTTATTGAAATTTAGTGATGCATACAGTCGTTTAATTTTTTACTTAGATTATAATTTTTCACAGTAAAGCAAAAATCAAAGGCTTTCCCCTTGATCAAATTATGCATAAGTTTATCCAATTATACTTTATTTAAGTTATTCAAACAAAAAATATAGATTATCGAGTAATATTTTTATTATAAACAATAATATTTATTTTATTGAAAAATGTTTCATAATATATTTACTCTTGATACTTTTTTATTCAAATGTAAATAGTATTTCCAAAATTATATAAATGTTTCAAAATATAATCTGCATAATTGCTTTTCTAAAAACTTTCAGTAGTTCGTTATATTATCAAGCATCGGTTTAGTTAGTCCAGTTCTTAGTTCACATAATGCTGAAAAAGATTGATTTGGCAAGATCCTATGGGTTAAAATGAACTCAGAATTATTGTAAACATTCATTAAAATGATATGTGAATCCACGAATAACTGAGTTTAACACAAAATTGCTAAGTACTGAGTTAACTGAAAATGAAAGAAAATTATCGACCATTCGCAAGCCATGAAACTCAAACTTATTTCATAGTTTATATAAATCGAAACAAACGTGACATTATTTGTGTCCTTATATAAACATAACTAAATGTTATCAATTCCCTTATCTTCCGGGTATTCTTAATAATACGTAACTACAATAGCAGTTTCCAAAGAATCATTCTATTTGCTTAAAGAATTTAATACATTACAGTCTGCTTCTTCATTAAAGTTTCTTCCACAGATGTTACACTCCATAATTGGAAGCGCTAGGATCTCACGATCGAATTAACGGTATTCATTAGTTTGCAAGCAGATGTTGCCACTTCGTTGGACATGTCCTATACTTTGTTTAAGCTTACTAAAATGTAATCCTTTGTATTTGGAACTAACGTCAAATGTCAACTGATGTCAACGCCACAGCCTAATACAGACTTGAACATTGAAATATTTTAAAATAACATTACCTATTATTCACGAAAACGTTAATGTTAGGTATCTCAATTAATTTAACTGAAAGTTAAACTTTCTATGTGGTTAATATTTTTCACTAGTGAAAAAAATTAACCACATAGAAAGTTTTATAGTAGTTTTATTATGACATTTTTAGACAGCTTGAAATAAAGAAACAATTTATAAACTATTGAAGAATCATATACGAATTTTCGTTTTATTCCCATTTATCAAAAAATATGTACTTAGCAATATTTATATAAAAATAAACACTTTTTTTACAACTTATATTATGTGTTTAAGAAAAATATTTCAATTTGTAAAAAAGATAGTTCATAAAAAAGTTTAATCATTACTTTAAATCGTTCATTCCTTGCATTTTTTAAGCATTACTTTAGGTTTTGTATCTCATTTCATACGTCAGTTAAATATTATGGTTCAAAATAAAAATATTATAAATAAAAAATTGGAACATAATATCACTAAAAACAGTTCAGTGACCTTCTTTTTTCCTAATTAATAACCTCTTAACTTCCATAACCAAGCGATTTTTTTTCTAAGTAATATGAGATTGAAATAAAGATTTTTTCCTTAAAAACTTGCAAGTAGCCATTTCTGTTTAAGAATATTGCTATTTTGATGACTAAAAAAATTAATATTTTTTACTCAAAAATTAATTTTAATAACTATTAATTAATTACTATTTTTACTCTTCGAAAAAATAATTGAAACCTTCTGAAAAATTTACAACAAGTTACCTGAAATAGAAATAAATTTGAGCTAAATAATCATAAGTTCCTTATTTATTTATTTATTTTATATAAATTATCATTGTAATTAAATATTATAATATATACTTTTATTATCAAATTTATTTCCGAAAAGATTAATGTCTGTCAAAATAACGTTAGAGACGTGAAAAAATTTTAAAAATAAATGCAATTATTGAGAGGGTAAATATATTTTCATGTGACGTACATTGAAATCAAGTACCGTATATCCCGTGATTTTGTGCAATATAATATTTAACTATACATTATAATATACAAAACAAAAAAATAAAACATTGGAAAATAAAAGAATTCCACAAAGTGGAATGAATATAAATAAATGATTTTGTTCATTTTTAATAAACTATGATCGTCTTTCATAATTAATATTTGGTTGTTAATATTCGTTAACATTATTTTCTCAAATAGCATGTGAATATAATTTCTCCTCTTAAATAAAAATAATGTATATGAGTACAAATAAAAATTCTAAGAAAGGACTCATAAGTTTTAAAAAAGTATTAAATAAAAAAAGCTGTATAACTCAAATATATGGTTAAATCTACTCTCTAATTAATCTCCATTTATAATTGTAGGTTATACATATTTTAAAATTTTTATTAATAAATTAATGAATTAAGCTTATTATGTTGCACTGTTGAAAACAATTACATTTTAATAAAAATGAAAAATGGTAGCTATAATTTTTATCAATGTATAATATATTATTTTGTATTAGTAGTGTCCTACAAATATATCATTGTATTTTGTTGTTACATGATTAAATTTCCTAATCAAATAATATCGTTAGGCAAAGAATTATTTTCTTTGAGGTAAAAATGTTATTGTTTGTAAAAATATACTTAATTATTTAAATAAACTTATAATAAGAGAAAATGCATTTAAAACAAAGACAATTTTAAAAGGCAAGAAATTAAATTACTTTAATCCTTTAAAAAAATTTGCATTTCACATTAAATGTGATTTTTAACTTAAATTTTATCTTTCAGACAGTGGAGAGAATTGCATTGGAGTAAACTATTTTTATGCTTAAAGCAGCATTCTATAAATCTCTGATACCACGTATTTCTCTCTAAAAAACAACAATTTAAAAAGGTTAAGAACATAAAATAAGAAGGCAATAAAAATCCTCTCTATATTAAACGGAGATTACTGTCAAAAATCAGCCACTAACAGAACCGATCGGGCTATACAATGAATGTTTTTTTTCCTGGGAAAGAGAATTTTCACGTATTCATGAATTCTCATACAAATACTTATTTTCATACTCACATTTGTTTTACAATCGTGGCATTTACATGGTAGTTTAACTTGTTTTGAATTTTTTTATGTGTTACCGAAACTTGATTTAACAATTCTTCAATAAAAAAAATCTGATATGATATGTTAGTAAACGAAGAATTCTTTAATGGTTTGGAATATTTGAAAAATTATTTTTCAATTTTAAAAATTCTCGTAAAATTTTCACATTTTATGATTTTGTTTTCATTTTCAGAAATAATTTAGTACAATATTTTTCAACTATGTTTTTGTTATTTTTGAAAATATGTATTTAAATTGTAACAATCATCCCTTTTATTTTTAATACAATACAAATATTCTGTAAAGTTCATACTAACGTAACATTTAATTTACATTTTTAATAGTTAATTTAAATAATTGCTGAAAATATAAAAATTATGCTTTTCCATAGGAATTACTTTTAATTTTTTTGGAACTGCAGAAGGAATTAAATCTCTGCAAATAGGCTTGATACTTTTTAAATAATTTAATTTTCTAAATTATAAAAAGCAAACATTTAACCACATTCATTTATGCTGGACATTACTATTTTGATGTTTCTGAAATAACAGTCTAGTTACATTGATATAAATTATAGTTATTATGATTTTAAAATAAAATTAGTTTACTTACATTTTACGATTAAATACGAATTTGTTATTAGAATTTTGAAACTATAAGTGCGTTTAACTTCTTTCATAAAGAGAACCGAGCTTTATACCAATAATAAAATTAAACTAAGCAATTTTCTTCCATCTTTAGCTATTTAGCATAGGAAATATCATATTTATTTGATTATCGAACTTCAATAAGTCAAATGTTTTCCTCTCTATGAAGCAAATGATTAAAAATATCGAGGGGATGAAAATGGAGAAATAAATAAGATTAGAGTGATTTTTCTGTTGACTTGAAATAAGGAAAAATTTAAGTTTTTAAAGAATAAAGCTGCATGAAATTTCACAAATAAGGCACAAAATATTTGGAAACTTGATTTAAAATTGGTCACTTCTGGTTCTAAACAATTAAAATGCTTTACTGTACATGTAACAAAATATTTTCATTGTTCTGGGATCTCATGGGGTTATACTGCCATACAAGAAAATAGTTGCTCAATGACAATTTTTTTTATTTTTGAATTTTTTTGCAGTTTTTGAAAATGTGCTGCTAAAGCATTATAAACTTATTTTAGTATAACCTTTAAAAACATTAAAATATGTCAACAATTCTCTTATACGTTCATCTCTGAAATCAACATATTAAAAATGGTTCCTATATATTTATATCTTTAATCATAATTAGAATCACATTAATTTTATGAAGTGTTATTGAAATTTCGGCTACATATTTTTCCATGAATTTTAAAGGGTATATTTTTTGTGCATGGTCCAAGCATTATGTATAGTTCCCACCTTTTATTATTTTTTTCTTTAATTTTGATACAATAGAATAGAAAAAAAAATTGCTTATTATAAAAATAATTGAACTATTATTATTATAAATGGATTTCAAAACTTAAAATCAATTTCATTAACTAGTACTATGGTTACACCTATCGAATATTTACAATAATATGTTTATAATAAAAATTATCGAAAAATAAAAATTAAAATGTTTCTACTGCATTTGAAGTGCACTATTTTCATTAACTATGTCATTAAAATTTAGAATAATATGTTAAATAAAAGAATATTAAATCTATTAATGTCTTCCCCAAGTACCCGGTTTTAAATATTTGTTTTAAAAAAACACTGAAAATTTTTTATTAATATTTAACCACAAAGTTTAAGTAATATTTTTTTTATCCTTTTGAATACATTTAGAATATATACAACTAAATATTAGGAAGAAAATGTTTATATAATTTTGAAAAATTCAATTTTTTTTAAAGCTGAAAAGCTCCAACTATTTAAAAATACCTAGAATGCAATTTTAAACCAACAAACCTGGAAACAATTAATTAAACACTCACACTTTCTTAATTCAATTGCTTTAGTATGTAGAATCAGCGCTTAGATAATATATTATTGTGTGAGTGTGATCTAAAATTATCACTATTTAGATAAGATTTCTCAATCTTACATTTAACCTATGTTCATTTATATAATTTCGAAACGATTTCCAATTTTAAAGGCTGAAAAAATTACAAGTTCAACCACAAACTATTTAAAGTATGTACTAGACAACGCAGAAAGGAATTACATGAAAATAAAATGGAAACAAAGAAAAAATAATAACTAGCTAAAAAAAATGACTGGTAAAAATTATCTGGCTCATGAATTTCATAATAAACGCTTTTTGTTCATTGGTTTGATTTCTTGAAATACTTATGACTTTACAAAAAAAAACCCCAAGCATTTTTTAATTAAATTCCAAAAATATTTATTTGAAAAAGGCAGCAAAATCGAAACTAAACCCATGAATTGTGCATTATTCAACTAAAAAACTGAATCGAATTTCGATATGAATTATACATCTTTTGATAAACATTTATCAATCAAAACTTTTTTTATTCAATCGATATTTCAAATGAATTATGTTTGAAAAAATTATATTGTCATGAATATTTTTCTTTTTTATTTTAGCTTTGATTTATGTGTTGATAAAATATTATTTCATTTTATGTTGTATTCCTGTTTATTTGTTTACTAATATTCATTTCTAATTTAATTAAAAATATGATATTTTTACTGAGCAATGTAAAATGTAGTATATTTAACAAATTCACATATATTCGGGTACCTATAAACTTAGTTGTCTGCCCCTGTTTTGAGTCTGGAGAAACTTGAAATAGCTTATTCATTATAGAATCGTATATTTAGGTACAATTTGTTCTATATGTCCTCTGTTTGTTATATTCGAGTACAAAATGTTAGTATATTTATTTCAAAATGTATCGTGCATTTAAATGCAAAATGCTTATGTAGCTTTTTTTTTGTAAGACATTTGAATTGATGAATATATGGTTAATGAATATAATAAAAAAATATAATAGCCACAAATTTACATTACAATAACTTCAAAAGAGAAATATCAATATTTTAATTAGAAAAAAGTATTTTAATTAATCTATCTAAAAAATTTGATATGCAATCGCATGCATATACATTATATCCAAAGTTACCTCATTATAAACAGAATGTTGTATATAACATTCATTTTCCTATAGGAATAACAAATATAAACAAAGTATTAAAACAAAAAATACAATGAAAATTTAAAATTTAAACTTTCAGTTTACTGTAAAACCTAATTTAGCATGATATTAAAACCAGTCTCTCAGAACAAAGAAATAAATACGCATATTTAAGATAAATTTAAAATAGTCATCAGAAGTCATTTGATAGTATAATTTCAAAGAGTGAAACTCAAAGAATATTTTTTTGAAGTTATTACCACAAGCTTTCTATATATAAATGCTAAAATATTTGTTTTGAAATAATGTTTCTTTGTACCAATATTTAAAAGAACTTAACAAAATTTTTATCATTTCACGTTTTTTATATGTAAGCACAACATATAAATCAATATGACTACACAAAAAAAAATCAATAGGAATAAGAATTAAAGAATGATAAGATTCATAGACAAAATGTAACATAAAAATATATTTTTAATAAATTACTTTCATTTTTGCTAAGTGAATGCAATTTTAAATAAGCAGAGAAATCTAGAATGATAAATAAACTATAAAATTTTTAATTCAGAAATTTTGAATTTTGTCTTATTTTTTAATATTTCCTATTATTTTATTGAAAAAATATAGATTTTTACAAGTTTAAAACAAATAGAAATATATCTTTCATTTTACATTTTATTTAAATGCCATGTTTTCTTAAGAATGACGGGTAGATTAGTTATCAAATAAGATTTTTTTTATCAATTAGTCATTTTCAGTCATTTTTTGTCTGTCTGTATGGTAAAGAATTAATAATGTGAATAAATTCTTTATGAAATAGTAGGAAAGCATCAGGGACGTGCAATTTTTAGGAGCAATTTATGGAAAAGAAAAGCTTTTAACTTATAATGATTTGGAGCCGAAAATCCCTTAATTTGTTGCAATTTAGAGTAGGAAGTTACTTAATTCCTTCCATTATTTTTCTCATTTGGAAATACTACATTAAAATAAAATAATAAAGATGATAAACTTAAAAGAATAAGAGCTACATTAAATGAATAAATTTACTTCAAGTGGAAAATAATGGTATCTGATTTTATAAGTTAAATAAAAGATGTCACTTTTTAATTTGGAACGGAAATGGTTCTTGGTTTTAAAATTTAAAAATTGTGATTAATATTTGGAAATAATTTAATATAGCCTTAAACAAAATGAAAACATTTGCACACACAATATTGTTTTTTTTAATAATAACTTATAAAGCTATAAGCTATTTCTTTTTATTGAACAAACCTGAATATATAAAAATACATATTTAAACCCATTATAAAATTAAAAGTACCTGAAGTTTAATATTAAAAATAAAATTTAGAATTCAAAATTTATTTTTAAATCTAAATTTTTATATTAAAATAGGAATTGACTTGAAGATTAAAAATAAGATTTTTACTCAAGTTTACGAAGATAAATTTTGATAAATTTTCAAATTATTTTATCATTAAAGCGATACTCCAGCAAAAATTCAAATAGTATTCAAATAATTATTTTTAGTGTCTTAATTTAAATTATGATTTTAAAATAATTTTCCTTTAATTATTTGAATTTTCATGTTTAATATAATACTTTCACTGTTTTTTATACTTATTTTTTATTAAAAATGTTTTAATACATTAGCAATATAAATTACATCTTTAATTTTAACGTCTAATTGATATTAAATTATAAATATAGAAAAATAAGTTTATTTCAAAAATATTATTTTTCTAATTTAATAATTGCCTAGCAACTGAACAAAAAATGACTTAAAATGCAAATCTATTAATATAGAAGCACAAAAGCTGGGGGTGCGAGCTAGTGAATTTCCCAAGATTTTTTAAAATAATTCCTTAATTTTTCTCGCTATCTAAGAGACTACTGCCATTCGGTACAGTTTCGATTATTCAAAAAGAACCTTACAACAGTTTTAAGTTGTTATACAATTTACAGTACGATGTCATATCGATTAATACCACTTGAGTATCTCTAGACAAATACAACATTAATTAATACAATAATTAATGTGTTGGAGAAGAGTGAAAATTACTTTACAGAATTTTTTGTCATAACAAATATAGTAAATTTTTAAACTATGCATTGAACTGATTTTAAAATACCCAAATTCGTATAAACTGTATTATAATAAGGTAAAATCATTATAACAATTATAAATATAAGTTAAATTTAAAAATATTAATTTTTATTTAAAACTGATTATGACATAAGTCACACACTAAAAAAATAGGGTTAACAATTTTTAATGCATACCAAAATTTCTACGTTACACTTTCTACAAATTCACATTTCATTTATTATCCATATTAAATTAATATGTAAAGGACAATAGTAAATGATAAATAATTACATTTTAAAACATTAATTTGCTTAAAAAAGTTTTAATTCTTTACAAGTTAAAAGAAAGGATATTTAAGAATTAGAAATTTGATAATTTCTAATTCTCTTTATTGGTTCGAGTTTTTCACAATCAAAGGAATTCACTGCTTCATAAATCAAATATTCAATTTAATTAAATTTTAATATATAAGATAAGTTAAAAAGAAATCTGCTTTTGGAGACATATTTTACATTCTACTTTAAATTGCATTATTAACTTTCAATTATTTTGGATAATGAAATTTAATGTGGAGTTTCGAAGTGAATTTTACTTTGTTACTTCCTTCATCTTTATGTTTTTCTTCTGAAACATTATTAAATTTAATAAAATAAAATTTATTTGAAAATCAGTTTGAAAATGTGTAAGCGCTGCTAACGTTTAATTTTTTTTATATTCTTCAAACTGTTTCTACTCAACATTGAATATTTTATCCTAGACTAAACAAGCACAAAAATAACTGTTTGATTTATGCAATGATTTAATATTTTAAACCATACAGTGTTTGTTTGTTTTGTTATATTTGAGATCAAGGCTAAATCACTTTTTATTATTTTTAAATGTTTTTTTTTAAATTATGAAAGTTTTCTATTTTAATTAATGTTTAGAATTCAAATTTTAAAATCTTATGCTTTATTGCTACCAAAATTTTGTGAAATCTCTATTTTTTGTCTGTCTATTTTTCATCGATTCTAGTTTTCTTTCTTGGTTCTCCGGCTTTTGTAAAGCATTGATTGTTACAAGACAGAACTAAACATGGTTTCAAGCGATTTCCAATGAATTCCAGCAATGCGCATGTTGACAAAAGTCGTTTAAAACATAGCTTAATAGCTTTGAAAACATTACATCATTTTAGCCTAATGACTCGTTCAATTTAAATTTAAAAAGACCTTGAAAAACATTTCGAGCGTAAAAACATTGATTGTTCCAAGTACGTAAAAAACATGACATCGAGTGCATCTTTGGGGCTTGAAATCTTTAAGAATCGAAATTAAAAATATTGTTGAAGTTGATTTCAACAGATTCCGTAAGTGAAAAACAAACCATTGGTGTGAAAATCTATTTACCATTGACTGGAGACATTAGTACTTTGACAAAAGAACAGAAGAAAAAGCAAAATAAAAAAAAAGGTAACCATCCATTTTATGTTTAATTTAAATCGAATAGGACGATTTAATTGTTTTAAATCCAGTTTTGGAAATATTTATTTCATAAAATAAGTAAAACTATTTTGAATTTGTTAGTTAAAAGCAAATTAATGATAAAGCTGATTTTACAAAATTTAGTTAAATTTATACACTTGAACAGCTACCATAAAATTACATTTTATTAATTGTTTTCATAATAAATAAAAAATTAAAAAAGTTTAAAGTATATGAAATATTGCATGTTTATTTTATAGAATTACATATTATATTAATACTGGATCTGTGAATTAAGAGCTGAATATTGCCTTCATGGAAGAGAATAAATAATTGTAGGAAATGAATGAAAATGCAATATTGTTCTTCATTTGCAAGCAATGTCTTAAAGTGCTAAAAATAATCTATTCTAGATAAAGAGCCTTGTTTACAATGCTCTTTATCTCTACAAGACTATATTGTCGTTAAAATTGTATATCTATGCTTTTTCATATTTACAAATTCCATATCACTGTTATTTAAGGTTCTGATGATCTAAGAAATTATAAAGAAATATTTTCTTTTAAGTTAATTATTAAATAGTTCTAATATTGAAAGTGTTTTTTTTTTTCATAAGATATTAAAGTCATTAATGTCTTCAGATTCATTTCATATTCAATGATTCTAAGTTTGAATAACTGATGAAAACTCTGAAATTGATTAGGTATTGCTTCATTAACAATTGTAATGAACAAATTTCTGATGTTTTCCTTCAAATTTACCCCTACAGTCTCCATTTGATCAATATGCAGCTTCTGCAATTTTCCACATTCAAAATTAGTACATATATACTATCGTTATTTAAAATATACAAACGCGAAGTTTGTTTAAATTATAAAACATCAAATTCAAGCTTTGTTTATCCTACAATGTTTAAGAAGCAGTTTTATCAATATAATTCAATTTCCAATACATTTTAATTTTTCGCATTCAACATTTAAAACCATATCTTAATTTTGTTTAAATATGAAGAAACAAGTAAACAAGTTTGATATTTATTGATTTATTTATTTATTTATTTTTTTTTGATATTTTTAAAATAATAAAATTTAAATTTACTAATAATACCGGGTCTTATTTTCTTATTTCTCAAAATTAAAATTTGAAACCAACATAACAATCGCTGAACAAAATATTGTTTTGCAATTCTGTTGATCAAATAATTTTTTGTAATATACTCAATTTTATGATTTTAGCTATAAACATAGTGTAGTGAGTAAATGAAATTGCAGTGAAAGGTGTTATTTTTAATTCTTT
>JAPDSC010080458.1:10594-26113 GCA_026290005.1 Latrodectus geometricus
TATAATGGTATGTGTGGTTCACAAACCACTGATTAGAAGTTTTAAGTCAGTGAAAAATCAATAGAACATGCTATTGAAGACAAAAATCAAATTCAATCAGTATATCAGTATGAAAGAAAGTCAGTTCTCTGTTGGTTAAAAGCAGCCAGGCACTGTCCTATAAACATATCATTACGTGTTTTTAGGCATAGGAAAGAGCTCCGGAGTTTACCATGTCAGAAATATTGTGGTTGATTTCAAAGTGTCAGCAAAACAAAATGAAAAGGATATTAGTCATTTCTCCAATGATATCCCTTAGCATCACTTATGGTGATAAACCAATAAGATAATTTTAAATGCATGTTGGAAATATGTATTCTCCATAACTCTCTTAAATGCTGAGGTTGCCATTACAATATATTGAATAGAAACCAATCTGAAAAAAGAACTTGCTATTCCTGTTCCAAAGATCTTACTTCTTTAATCCAAATCATGGTAAGATTACAATCTTTTAAAACAATCGATAGCTGTTTATTAATACTACACTGATTATATTAATCTGCGGAAATAGTTCATTGAATTCTTTATAACTATAATAAAGCCATTAATTACATACTTTGTGGACAACGACAAAATCTTGACCAACATGATCAGCTGGAGTAAAATAAACAATAATTTCGTTATTTAATCAATATACTTCAATCAAAATCAATCCTGTTACATACTGCATCAAAACAATTTTTTTTACTCGAAAATAACATGCAACTGCTGTAAAATATCATCTGATATATACTTTATAGGCTGTTATTTATCTTGCACAATTTTGTTGAAAAGCTGATCATTTGGTTTTCATAAAATATTCTATATATATTATGAATTTCACGCACGTGGATTATCTTCTTGACTTAGCAATTTTGATGTGAAATAATGAATATATATTGTTTAAAATATATTCACTTATATACATATATATTAAATAATAATTAATGTTGCATGCTTTCCTACGTTATTTCATAATTCCTTGAAAAAGAATAGTTATTTAGAGATTATATTTAATAGCTAAGTTTATTAAAGGTTAATATTTGATTTATGATAGTTTGGTGAGATACTTCCTGGACCTGAAGTAAATATCACAAGTCGTGTGCCTATTGAAACACCTTTAGAGTACCAAAAGTTTGTCATAACTACAATTGTGGTAAGTATTAGATACATTAGGAATTTTAATAATTTCGATATATATATCAATCTTTTAAATGAAAATTTCTCAAAGCATCAATTGATAATCTTGTAAAATCACACCATTTGCAGGATTTCTAATACGAACTCTGAATAAGAAGAGACATGGAAAGAGTAAATCTAATTGACAAGAAATGTCTTAAAACATAATCATTAAAGTCTAAAAACTTCCAAAAGTATTTTACATGAGTATTTCATAACGAAAAGGCAGAATGGAGTTTCTTAAAGAAAGGCAAGAAATAATTCTTAAGGAATCTACATATATGTAATTAAAATGTTCATCAATAATACTTAAAATATACAGCTCTTTTCTATTCAAACAGCATTTAATATAAGCATTTGTATTCTTAATGAATTGAAATATACTCATATTATATTGAAGTACATGGGCTAAAATGAAAAATAATAAAGCTTATAATAAAAGTTCGTTCCAAAATTTTACAAAAAAGAAGTAACTTTTTTGCATTAAAATGTATAGATATAAGTTGTAATACATATACTAAAATCAATGTACATTGCATAATAGCTATCAGAAAGGGCATACAGTATGCAGTTTAGGCGGCGTGTCATTTCCAAGACATTTAGATCTTGACAAACAGTCGTGCTTCAATTCAGCACACTTCTAACTGGAGTATTGTTAGAGCCTGAACATTTTAAATATACTTGACAGGCTTTCTTCAAATCTTGCCATATATCTTCAGTGGATTCTTTCACATGTTGGGGCTGTGAGGAAGGAAAAAAGCGATTTCTTGGCCAGATCAGCTGTTGAGAAAGATGTCAGTCATTGCGGAGAGCTCACCTTTGACAAGATTTCTTCACTGGCAAAAATAAATTGGAACAAGCTTTAGAAAACCCCTCCTAACCACTCTTGTTATTTTGCAAAAATCCCTGGTGTATCTTTTTTACTTAGACCGAGGTCTTACCAAACTTCTTTTTTGCGATTCCTGAGTGGCCATATGAGGTCTTCACTTTTTGACAGGGACCTATTCATCAAAAAATATATCCTGAAAGTCACTGTTGTTCAGCTGGCATGACATCTCCTGAACATATTTTGGTTTCCTTGTGTTTTAACAAAGACGAAACTCTTTGGGACCTTCAACTGTTTTTAGACTTTTGAGACATTTTCGGATTCAAAAGGATTGCCTAGCTCTGCTAGACAGTTCAAGGATTAGAAACAACAACATATTGCATAATGGATTTTTTTCAATGTTATTAGAGTTTTTAATTATAAATATTATTTGGAAGGTAACTCTTTTACAAGTTGTCATTAATAATAATAATAGGCCAGTTTAGATTTTGAAATGATGCCTGTAATGTTACGAGGAAAAATATTTGTTATTTCTTGACTGTCCTGTTTTAGGTTTTCGTGATTTTAGAAACGTTTGTAATTCATGAAAGTTGGATAAGTTTCTTTCTTGCTGACAGCTGGATTCAAATGTATTCAAATATGTTTTCAACTTCCATATCTTTTGCCATGCAATGTTTGATGAAAAGTATCTTTAGAAATTATTTGAAAAACCAGGTATTAACTAAGAACAGCATTTAATTATTACTCTGATTGTTTGTCATTATTTACCATATTTTTAAATGAGGGTATTTACATTTTAATTCTCTTTCTCTCTGTTCAATTCTGTAGCTATTTGCGAAATCATTTAGAAAAAATTACGTTTATTCTTAAAATGGGAGTATTAAATTCTTTTTTCTCTTTAGGGTGAACCGTATGTAATGCTGAGGAACTCGTCCAGAGGTCTCCAGGGTAACGCTAGATTTGAAGGTTTTTGCATTGATCTTATTCAAGAATTATCTAAGCATTTGCACTTTTCTTACGAAATTAAACTCGTCAATGACAGAGAGTATGGAACCGAAAAGAAGGATGGTACATGGACTGGTATGATTGGAGAAGTCATGAATGGAGTGCGTTAATCTTTGTGTTTATTGTTTTCATTATCCATTTTAAATCAGTACTAAAAGTATTTAATCTACAAAAATTTGAAACTTTTATCCTTATCATTTTGGGAATAATATATATATATATATATTTTAAGTTTTGGTTATTATTTGCGTTTGTAGTATTGAGATCATGGAGCATCTTTAAAACTTGATTTTTACAATATTAATTGGACAGCATTTTTTGGAAATTACTAGAAAAAATTACGTATATTTAATGTGCTTTTAATGTCGATAACTTTAATATAATAATTTTTGAATAAAAAATTATTGTGAGTATTTTTTAAGAATAAACAAATACTTCAATCAAAATATGGGTCAAAATATGGATTCATAGCAATTAAATATTTTAGCAAAAAGAATGTGAGTTTACAATTATTTTTTTAAATAATAATATATGTTATTTGAAAATTTTTAAATTAGCAATATTAGAATGCAGGAATATTAAGAATAATAAACTTAAGTTTTTGGTAACAGACGCAAGGGTTAAAAAAAAATGTTGAAGTGTAGAAATTTGTCTCCTTAAAGGAATTTAAAATACGCATATAAAAAACACAATTTAATTAACAAATTTTTAAAAATTTAAACAGTAAAATTTGGTTACATGATAAATAAACATTTTAAAGGAAAAACTTTCTCTCATATTAATTAGCATGTAACATGTGTGTAGATTTTATATTAGCAAATATTTCTTACATTTAAAATGATATTTGGTTATTCTAATTCTGATACATAAAAAGAATATGATGCATAACTATGATGCATAACTTCAATGTTGTATTTTGATAATTGTAGTGTTTAAGAGCTAATTCAGAATATCTTGGTTATTTGAAGCAAAAATAAGCTACAAGGAGTTTTCTCATGATGTACTTCATGTAGATGTTAATAGACTTTAAACTGCTTTGTACGACATTTGTAATGATAAGAATAGAAAATGAGTCCATTTTTCTTCTCTAAAATTTATTAAATGAATGGCACTTTGTAATTTATAACTGTAAGAAACAACTAATGATTTATATTTAAAGTAAAATAGTTTATTATCTTATGAGCATTTAGAAAAGTAATGAACAACTTTATAGTTGTATAGATTTGCCTTCAAAATTTAGCAAATTCGAATGTAAACATCATTATTTAATAAGTTTAAACTTAGGAGAATATCTTGTAATAAATGATGACATACTTATATTATTTGTTTCCTCATTTCTGATGATTTTCTAGATCTTTTTTTGTAAGATTAATTTACTTTTTTTGTTAAATTAATTTTACTAAATAATTTCCTTTTTTCACAGACAGCGCAAATGGCAGTAGCAGGCTTAAGCATTAACTATAAACGTGAAAAGGCCGTGGATTTTACGATGCCATTTATGAACACTGGAATCAGTATTTTGTATAAGCGTCCGACTACAAAAGTGACGTCATTGTTTTCCTTTTTGTCTCCTTTCTCTACTGAAGTCTGGATTTATCTCATGGGAGCGTACTTTGGAGTGGGCATCGTCGCTTTCTTGGTGGGAAGACTGACTCCCTATGAGTGGATAAATCCCCATCCTTGTAGACAAGATGATATTGTTGTGGAAAATATATTTAACTTCCGCAATAGCATGTGGTTCATAACTGGTTCACTTATGCAGCAAGGGTCAGATTTAATTCCTTCGTGAGTATGGTCAAATTTATTTCTATTGTATTTTATAAACAATTTAATTTATTTCTAAAATATATAGGCTTATAAACTGTATATAAATTTAAAAATACTGTTAAACTCAAAATTTTATAAATTGAATTCAAGATATTACAAAGAATTCTTACTTAGAAAAACAATAAATTACAATTCTTAAAGAGTATTTTTTGTGTTATGTACAAATATCTATATTGTCCCATTGTTCCAAGAATTTGTATTTAATTATGCATTGAAAAATATCGATACTAAAAAATAAATAGGGATCTGATAATGCAGAAATTATTTGCATGAAGTAACTTTTAAAATTAAGCATAACTTGTCTTTAAATTATTGAATATACTAGGGTAAAATAATTTTCTCGTGATGTTTGAGAAGATATTAACTATTTGATGTTCCGAAAAATTTGAAGTTTTTTTCTGCTTAAACGATTTTTAACAACAAATCTTTCTTATTTGAAATTGACTTAAAAATAAAAAAAAAATATTTTTGTTGATAACATTCCATGATTTTACTGAGTCATCCAGTCATATCTGCTTTTAAGCCTTTTCTTTGAGAGAAAGATATTTTTTTCGGATTTAAAAGAAAAAGTTTTAGTATTTTTGTTTTCTTCTTGTTATTTGAAGATAAACTACCAATTAAATTATTCTTTACCCTCCAAAAGTATTTTCCCGGAAGTGATTTTTTTTTCTTTTTTTTGGTAAATCGAATCACACAGTGAAAAGAAAAAAAGTAAAATTTATCAATGCCTTTTCTCATAATAAATCTGATTAAAATTAATTTTTTGTTTTGCTTTCTGCATGAAATAGCAATTAATTTTTACCAGTAAAAATGGCTTGTAAAGTTATTGTATTGACTAAATAATTCTAAGTTAATATACAAAAGTGATGAACATTTATAATAAAAAACTCTTATCTTTCTAAAAAATTTATTTATATTACAGGAATTAATTTTTTTTAACCTTTGTTTTATACAACTGAAATGTAACAAAAGAATATTATTTTTCCCTAAAGTTAGTATTTTTAGTGTAATAATTTTTATTAACATTAAATACATAAAAAATGTTTGAAAATTATAAAATTAAATGAAAAATTATGCAAATAAATTTAAAAAAAGAGTAATTTTCTCATGAAGAAACAATATAGTTTAAAATAAAAATAATTTGTATATTCAGCACAATTAATAATTATCTAATTTGATATTTAACCTATATTTTGAAAACATTCTTTAAAAATATTAATGACAGTTAAGAAATAATTCTTATAGAATTTTGCCATTGTTACCATTGCAATAATGTAAATACTGATTAAACACTTTTTAATGATTTTCTTTGGAAACTATAGAGCATTTTCTACTAGAACAGCAGCCAGTTATTGGAATTTCTTCACCCTTATCATGGTATCATCTTACACAGCTAATTTAGCTGCTTTTCTTACTGTGGAGAGAGTGGTGTATCCATTTTACAGCGCACAGGATTTAGCTAAACAAAAGAAAGTCAAATATGGTTGCCTCAGTAGCGGAACAACTAGATCCTTTTTTGAGGTATAATTATAAAATCGATGGTATATACATTTTAGTTTTTAGTTTGTACTACTTTAAGCAAAAAAACGAACTCAGTTCAGATTTAGGTAAGAATTTAATCGAATTATAACTTATTTCTTAAACTTTGGCAATTTTAAATTATTTAAATAAGACTCTAAAAAGTGGTTATAACCATACTTAAACTTACTGTTTGGACAATATGAAAACATGAATGAAAAAATATTTACAAATAATGTAGAAAATAATGTAGAAATTTAAAATCGAGTTTATAGCAAAATAAAAATTTTTTCTAAATTTTGGGAAAAATATAGCATATTTATGGAATTTACTGAAACATTCATCACTTAAAATTTATTTCAGAACTTAAAAATATAATTAAAGGGAGTATTTAAATATATTTTTATTAAATTATCAAAATTTTTATTTCTCAGTATTATATATTATGGTTTTTACAAAATAATAAAAAAGAAGAAAAAGCAATTATTAAAAATGAATAAAATTATACAATTATAAAATATTCTTTTAAAACTGTTTAAAATAAGATAATAACTAATAGTTATATATTTTAATTAAACTGCGTGTTATGTTATCTGTTATACAAATTTAATCACTGAAAAAATGCTGATATTTGTACACTAATTTATAAGGAAAGGCACACACCCAGAGAGAATATAGAATACCACGCTTTAGTTTTAGTTATTGTTATAAATTTTTATGAAATACATAAGGATTTTGATTATATAATGCTCAATTTTTTTGTCTGTTTACTCAATCTTTAAATTGATACAGTTTTACTAATTGCCTTAAACTTTTATAATGTTATATTTTCATCATTACCTAGTTCCAAATCTGGGAATATTTAAGGAAAAATTTATTTAAAATTTTTATTTTCAGTTTTAGTACACAGAAATGATATTATATTTTTCCAGTACCAGTATATAACTAAATCGTTTTTAATGATAGTATAAACTAGAATTTTTGGATTAATGGGCTTAGTTAGTAATTACTTGAAATGCTTCTTGTAGTTGTTTATATTTTAGAGAAATTTACATGGAATTACTTGAAATGCTTCTTGTAATTGTTTATAATTTAGAGAAATTTACATGGAAATGGAATACGTAGTATAAAAAGAACTTTATACGGAAAAAAAGTATGAAATTAATTTTTTAATTTTTGACATCTCAAAATTTAGAAGTAAGATAATCTTTTTTTGATTTCTCAGTAAGATTAGAATAAGAATGGTTGAAAAAAATTTTCAAAGTAAATATAATGAGTATTTTTAGAAATGAAAAAGGGTGTTCCTTTTACATTTTACAATTAATAAAACCAATTTTTGCAATTAATAAAAATTTTATAAAACAGTATTATAGGATTTCATTCAACATGAATACCAAACAATAATTCTCATGTCATGCCTACCGAAGGTGAGTGGTTAGAGTTCCTGATTTCTGGGCCATTGGTTTCAAGTTCAAATTCTGGTTTAGGCATGGATGTTATTTCTCTTTATGTGTTTCCTAGTACTTTATTCTGGGATGTGGAATGAATGCAATCCACCTTATAAAAGGGGGTTTGTGGTGGTGTAACGTGAGTAATGTTGCTCCCCTCCATGACTTGGTTCATAGTTGACAATGTATGTGTAGCAGTTGCCAGCCTTGTTGTGGTGAAGGGTTAGCCATTCAGTGCCAACAGTTAGAAAAATTTTTTTTGATAATAAAGACTTTTTATATTTTAATTATTTTGCACATAATTACATTGTATCATAAACAACAAACTAGTGATGGGGAAATGTGATATATGATTAATCATTGAGAGTTGATTTATAAAGAAATGCAGCATTGAGATTCATTTTTTCTGGTTGTTGAAAAAATTCCAACCGAATACAAAAGTGAAATTTATAATGATTGAACATATAACCTAAAAGAACTAAATATTGTTCGTTTTTTTAAGCATAAGCAATAATAGTTTTTAAAAACGAAAAGAAAATCTATTGTTGAAATTAATTTTGAAACAAAGATAAGTTACAATTTTTATTAGTTCGGATAAAAAGCGCAAGGTTTTATATCTGATCTAAAATTTGGATTTCATAAATTAAATCTTTGTTAAAGCTAATTACTTTTTTAAACCTGATTTTAACATTTAATTTTCATGTATGTTGACTTTACTATAAAAAAACATGCTACATCTTACAATTTGCTTCAATTATTATGAAATTCTATAAAATTATAATTGTTATAAATAAATTTTATGTATGCTAATGTTGTCCAAAATAAATTATTATTTAAATAGATTAAATTTGGTTTCAGACTAAATTTAAAATCAATTTATGAAACAGTGTTAAATTGAGAAAAAAATGATGAAAATATTTTTTTATAAATTATGATGCAATAATTTTATCTTGATATTGATTTAAATTATTCTTTAAAAAAAAGGATGAATGATATTAGTACTTATCTGTAGAATTAACCCTGCAATTTTATTTCAGGATTCTAATATTCCAGTCTATAAAGAACTGTGGAATGAGATGTCTAAGGACATGAACAATTTAGTTGAAAATAACGACAAAGGAAAGGAAAAAGTATACAAAGGAAATTATGCTTTCTTCATGGAATCTGCTACGATTGAATATTTGACTGAAAGAGAATGTAGTTTGACACAGATAGGAAATCTTCTGGATAGTAAAGGATATGGAATTGCTACAAAGAAAGGTGAAAGGAATTTCGCTTAAATTCATTTTGGTTATTGTCAATGTTCAATGAAAATATATTTTACTTTTCACTGGGTAAAGAACCATAGACCCAAAAACTGTTTTCAACTGATTCTAGGATGAATACAGTATAAAATGTTTTTAATGATAAAATCGTCTATTCTTCCAGAGGTAAAAACAATTCTTGAATAATCGATTATTTCTTCCTCAAGTTATATTTAAGATACAGTGCGAAATTCTTTTTTCATGTAGTGCTTTTTATGATGATTTTTAAGTATTTTTTCTTATGGTGATTTGAAATACACTGTAAACTATAGGTCTAAAGTAGTCTAATTTGAGTCTTCCGGATAAAAAATAAAAATAAAGTGTCAATTGATTAACAAACTGAGTTACCCCAAGCGATGAAAGTAACAAACATATTACTCATAAAAATGAAATACTTTCAGTGTTAATGTGACGGAGTTAAGTAACACGTTTTTTGAAATAGACTAAATTCGTAATTAGATTTTTATACGAAAGATCTTTCTTGGTAATATACAGAATTAAAGAAAAATTAGGTTCGGTAATTGTGATGTCAAGATAGTGGGAATTGATTACAATTCTGTCATTTACAAAATAGAGATTTAAATACTGTTTCTTTGGACTTTTTTTGTGTGAAGAAGTACCATTTTACTAAAAAATTATTTTTTTAAATCCATACCTTTCCATTGTTGAAATGAGTTGGTGGCACAAAGGAGATTTATCAGATTCTCTGTTGACACTACAGGTTCTTGAACCCGAAAAAAATTTCTACATATTAGAAGAAAGACCCAATAATAAATAGTACAATATAATCTCGCACTTCACAGTAACATTTTGAGGGTGAAAAATTATGATTGTAATTGGAATGGTTTTTCTCTTGCTTATAAGTTGTAATTTTGAATATTGACTAAATTTTGGAAATGGCCCCCAACTGTCCATAAAATGTTCCTTGGCCATGCATTATCCAATTCCATTAAAATGTGAGTTGTATATGGAAACTTTCTTGTATTGACAAGTGAACAAAAAGTAAATTTTAAACAGGCCTAATTTTGAATGGCCAAAATCACAGACTTATTCTCGAAAGTTTATGGGCCATTATGATATTGAAATTAAAATTCTGATTCTGCTGTCCAGAAAATAAGTTCTTTTCAGAAAACAAGATTGCGATTTCCTGTGCACTGCGTGGTTCGAAAACACTGTCTGAAGCTTTTTCAAATCTGTAACCCATTTTAAAAAGATATTGAAGTAATGGCTTTTCTCTATCTCTTTAAAATTTTGCATCAAATATATCCGTCTTAACAAATTTTCGTAACATTTTTAGTCTAATTGTAATATAAATAGAAACGTATTTTATAGCATTTATGTCTCTAAACATGTTCAATGAAAAAAGATGCATTCGTGATAACACTTTCATTAACAAAGCCTAATCTTGAATTCAGTTATAAAGCAGCAAGAACTACGCGTTCCTAACAGATTTTTATCACAAGCGTAATATACGTAGTCTTTTAATTAGCTTTTAATACTCTGTTACTTTTTTTAAAGTAACAGAGTATTAAAAGCTAATGTGTTTCTATTTTATGGAAGTAAAGCATCACCTGTTGCTTGATTTTTTAAGTTTTTTCTTTTTCTCAGAATAAATTTACATTGCTTCATATATATTCCGATGAAACATCAACTCATTAGTCGTCAGGATTTAATAGGAAATACATTAATTATATCAATTTATCATGAAGTACATTTGTTATAATCATGATACATTTTACAGTTTAATAAACTAAAATGTAATAAACTGTTTATATTTTACATTTTATGAGAATATAATTTGATATTTTTTACATAAATATGTATTGTTTATGTAAATAGACGAACAGATTTATTCACATTTATTATTCATTTAACCATATTCATAAATTTGAATCAATTAAAAATTAATCTAAGTACAAGTTATGATAGCATTTTGAAAGCCTTCTGATTCACTAAAGAAATGAAAATAATTTTGAAATTAATTTGCACATGACCCCAAAACTTCACAAATTATTCCTGATACTAAGCAAATATATTTTCTCTGGTTTTTGATCTTTGATGTCATAAAATCTAAAATCAATTATTTTAAAAGGTATTTCAGAAACATTACATAAATTTTACGGAAATTTTGAAAGTGGTAAAAGTATATCAAAGAAAATTGGTGGGAAGCATTTTGCTTCCCACCAAACTTCTTTGATATAGTTTTAAAAATTTTGAAACGATAATTTCCAATGTTCTTCATTTTGTTTTACCAATAAGACCAACGAAATTTGTAGTAACTAATTTTTTAGCATATAGCACTGTAACGAGATATAGAGGATTTTAGAATTTAGTACGAAGTTGCTAAAAGGACCTATAAAAACAATTCATTATTGGTCATTCTTTTTAAAAGAGAATTGACTGAAATATTCATTTATGTACATAAAATGCATTACACAAAAATTGTAAATTTCTTTGCATTTATGAAAAAAAAAAAAAAAAAAAAAAAGAAAATTGTCGTCATCAAGAATACAATAGCAAGCAGAGATCCGAATTGTGTAACATATATATTTTATGTGTATCACGATATGATATGCAAATAATTTTAATTTCGAAGCAGCTGCACAGCTTGAAAAATGTAAAGCCACTTACAAACCTGCATCAAAATGAGGAAAATCGATAGTATTGAGGAATTTAAATTGTCTTATGATATGACATTTTTCTTTCGCAGTTTTAATAGGCTTTATGTAACAAACAGTCCAGCAATTTTATTGAGCAAAAATGTTTCTCTACAAAGATTGTAAATCATTTTCTGAGAAATGTGTCACCTTTTCGGAAGTAATCTAGAGTCAAAGGAATAAGAAATTGGATGGTGCAAGGGAGAAATTTTGATCAATGCAGTGGTTACAAGTGTTTGGTCAGAAAACTATATATGAAAACAAACATATTGTTTTTATGAAAGGAGTAGAATGTTTTGATATACTAAATTTTTAGGTTAAATGGAAAAGCAGAATAAGTAATAATTCCTCAAAAATACATTTATTATTTCTTTAATGCAATGCTGCAAACATGTAGCATCTTATTAATTGTAAAAAAACAATGATTGCTGATTTTATCATTTTTCCCAGTTTACAGAAGTCTGCATTTTTCAATTAAATATTAATATGATGAACAATTTTGAAATGAAATTTTGCTAAGATACCTTTTATTTTTCATGATGTCGTATTTTCAGTAACTAGCAGTTAATTGTAAAAGAGCTTCAAGATTCAATAAAGGTAATTATATTTAATATTTGATAATATTGTTATTAAATGTTTCACATTTGGATGAGTGGTGTTTACATTTTGTTTTTTATATATTGGGATTGAAGAAATATAAAAAAACGCTTTCTGGTATAGAAAGAAAATATCATTTCTTATTAATTTATTTAGTACGGCATACTTATATTTAATTTGTTAAAATGAGCATTTCAATATGTCTTTAAAATATTGAGGGTATTTTGAACTGAAATTCTCAAACTGTTGCGAAGTATTTATAAATTAAATTTTTATTTTTATGAATTTGCAATCCCAAAAAATGTTTTAGTAGCTATTTTGCTTTTGCATGAATTTTTTCTTTAGTTGAAAGTTTAAAATGTTCAAGAATTGTAGAGAACAAATTTAAATTATGTGAGACTGTAAATCTAAAGAAAAATATCCATTTTAGAGGCATTTTTTACAGTGAAAATATTAAGGTATAAAATTCCTGGATTTTCTAGATTTATAAATGTTTTTACTATTACTTTTTGATTCATTAATTTCATCTACAATTTCTTTACTACCATTTGTTAACGATTAAAGCAAATTTTCCTTCCTTATTTGTGATTTGTAAAGGGTGTTTTCCAAATAAAAAATTGTATAATATTAATTTAAAAATTGTATAATATAGCTATGTAGAGTAATAAAGAAGCTGTATTTAATATAGATGTATGGTAATATACAAGTTGTATATAATGTAACTATATAATAGTATACAAGATATATATAATATAGCTATATAGAAATTAAATTAAGCATTTTTAACTTATATAGTATTTTATACTTTTTTCTATATATTAGAAATGATTTATATTTGTTTTTATCAAGTAAGATTGTGTGGTTCATATATTTATCCATATAATATACGTAGCATTTTCTTTACTAAGTGGAAGAAAGCTCAAAATAAACTCTTTTCCTGCAACGCATTGATTATTATCCGAACACAACATTTCTGTTTCTTAATTGGTTATTACTAAGATATACAAATAAAACTTTAGTTGGACTTTGCTTTCTGTTTAATAAATGTGCTAAATATTTTGCAGGTTATATATATATATATATATATATATATATATATATATATATATATATATATATATATATATATATATATAGTCTATTTTTTGATGACATTTACAAAACTATTCTTATTATTAATGAAGTTTTAAAAGTGCTTATTTTGTATCAACATTCTATTTAAAATCCTAAATTAGATTTATTTTTCTCTTATTAGGCAACAGAGGATTATCTGCTTGGTTGTCATCCGGGATCCTTCACTTGCAAGAGAAAGGTGTATTACACACCTTAAAAGAGCGATGGTGGAAACAGAAAGGGGGTGGAAAGTGCTTAGATCCTTCCAAACAGTCTTCGAGTAGTGTGCGGGAGCTAACACTGGGTAATGTGGGTGGAGTTTTCGTTGTTCTCATCTTTGGATTAGGCGTGGCTGTTCTGATAGCCGTTCTTGAATTTCGATGGAAATCAGCATTTTGGGAAAATCCAAATAAAGTAATTTGAACTAAATGTTTCCAATTTGTAAAGTTTATTAACTTGCGAATGTTAAAAGTTACAATCGAATTTTACCTACTTGTGGATTCAAAATAGATTCGACTTTTATCGTGTTTATTATACCCGTTTATTTGCAGTGAAGGAAATTATTGAATAAAAGTAGAAATAAGAAAGAATGAGTTCCTTCCTTTGCTGTTTAAATTACTTAATAATATTTTTGAAATTTCAACTATTTTTTTATCAATTAACAAAAAAATAATCGAAATCAATTGATAAAAATCATTCATATCTGAGTTATAATTTAAAAAGTAACTATTATAATTTATAAAGTACCAATCCTTTTTATACCATCATACATTTATTTCCAAATATTGTATTATTTGGAAATAAGTGTATGATGGTATTAAAAAGGATTGGTTATAAAAATGATGATATGATATAAAATTTCTAAAATACACATCAAAATGCTAACTAATATTAAAAGTATAAATGCCATTTTGCATTGAAAAGTTGTTGCTGAAAATACTAAGTGTGTGTTTAGGATTACAGAGCTTAGAGTATCTGATAACAGTTTTATATAGAGACTGATTATACTGTGAAAGAATTAAAGAGTTATGGCATGTACCAAACAAAAAATCACCTGTTTTAAAAAACACTAATTATTTATAAAATCACCAGTAATGTATATCGTGAATAAAAAAAAAAAAAAAAAAAAAACTAACGACATATTACTTAAGCAGTATGTATAAAAAATAATTTTTTAATATTTATTTTATCACCAATAAAATTGCAATGTTTAATTACTAATTTTAAATATAAGTGTTTACTAATTCATGTGTACTACGGAAATTTTTACCTAGAAAGTTAATTTATTTTTTTCTGAGATATAAAATTTTAAACAACAGTAAAAGAAAGTTTTTAAATTAATGCTGTATACTATTTGCCTTTTGTTGTAAATAAAAATTTATGCTGCTATTTTTATTTTCACAAAATTAGAATACTTTTGTGACATATTCCGAAAAAAAATCTTAATTTAATTAATGATTTCTGTATTTTTACTTTCAATCAAAGTTCCTAAAATGAAATATTTGTCTCAAAAATGAATTCTTATTGAGAATTGTTCTTTATGGTTTTTAAAGTGTATTCAAAAGGAAATATTTCACGTTGTTTTGCTCAAAAATATTTTCGCAGTTCTTTTTTATTTTATTTTATCAAATATTCATTTAAACACATTCAGAGATCAACTTAAATTGAAGAACTGGTGAAATTAGTAACTGAATTTTGAATTTTAATTAAGAAATATTATCACTTTAAAAAATTATAATTAACTCTTGTTTACATTTATTGGTCAAACAAGTCAAATTCTTTCAGGAATGAAATAAAATGAAATTAATCGTGTTGATATGTATATATATATATACGTATTAATATAATTGAATAACATTTAGGCATATTTTAAAGCACCTACATTTAGGCACATTTTATTTTTTGTTTCCTTAAATACGGAAAACATTAAAGACATAAATAATTAAAGATTATAATATTATTATTTATTTCTTTACAAAAGATTCGTTAAGATATGTTTCTACTATTTACAAAAACAAGTTATTTTA
>JAPDSC010080458.1:36113-76960 GCA_026290005.1 Latrodectus geometricus
ATATATATATATATATATATATATATTTCGATTAAAGAAAAATATGATTTGATTAAACATATTGATGAATTGTTCTATTTAATATATTTCCACATTATATAATTATCTGATATACAAATGTTTCTGTTCAATGCCTGGCCATTAGAATTTAATTTTAGACTCTAAAAGAGGCAAAGTTAATGACAATTATTATTATGGATCAGCAAATGAATTCAACATGGTCACCCTTATGTGATTTGGCTTGTTTGGCTTGAGTGTCGTTCTCATTATCGGAAGGTAGAGAGTTCGAATCAAGGCATAACCGAAAATTCACCGTATTCACTAAAGGCGGCTAGGAGGCGTTTAAAATGTAGTAGTCATATTGTCTTTTAAGTGAAATGATACCACTAGAGGTGGCAAGTCAAGAATTGGGTGTTTTTTGTTAGGTTTCTACATCTAAATTACGAAGACTTCCACCTGGCTGTTTTCTCTACGCGGTCCAACTCACAGGGTTAGGAACAGTGAAGCATGCTTGTGCAACAACAACATATCATCCCGACCTAAAGGTCTTATAATAGTTTAGGTTATGTTAAAAATTTTCTTCTTTATTAATTGCGCCCAAATTTAATTTGACCTGCTTTCCCCAAAACCATCATTTTACTTGGATACCATTTCAGTTTCAGACCTAATTTACAGGCTGAAGCTATCATCGATACCACCATATTTTAAAGTTTACTCAAGATTCGATTTTCCAACTATTCGATCATGAACTTGAGGTAAATCATAAGCGTTGATATTCAAATAAAGGATAATCGAAGCGAACACAACTCTTCGGGGGTAATTTGAAGACAGACTGAAAATAGTCAAAAATGAAATATCTATCTGATTGATGTTCAGAGAGTTAACTGCATGAATCATTCAACATCAAATGTTCAATGAGATTAAAATTATATTGAATTCAGAACATCAGTGAACATAACTCTATCGAAATTTTCCCACTGTATGATATAGTTGAATTTTCCAAACTCTTTTACCTTAAGCTTTTGCCCGTGAGGTCTGGCGTTTGCCTGTAAGGCTACGTATACCTGAAATGATTAGAATGATGTAGTCTGTGATTATGAGATTATATATACACCAAATGATTAAAGAAATGGGAAAAAAATAAAAATGTGGATATTCTGTACACATCTATCGAGAAATTCTTAGAGAATAGCAATTGTGTAAATTTTCATCCATATTTTTTGGTTGAAATACATTGAGAACAAATAGTTAATTTCTAAGAGTTAATATTATAGTTAGAAGTTGTATCAAAATTAATATGTAACGTAATATATTTATTTAGGTGAGAATGAATGCACTGTCTAATAATATTAGGAACAATTAACAGTAAGACCTTCATGACATTACTACATATATCAATACATAGTAACGTAATATATTTATTTAGGTGACAATGAATGCACTGTCTAATAATATTAGGAACAATTAACAGTAAGACCTTCATGACATTAATACATATATCAATACATAGTAAAAATTCACTATTTTTCTCTTTTCCTATTACTTCCAATCATGGATAATTAAAAATTTGGCCATTTCATATTAAAAAAGTATTATTTGTAATCAAAAATTTTTATGTGCTATTCTTATTACATGAAACATTTATATGAAATAAATTATGAGAAATAAAGCTCTTTTTTCTAGTTATTCTCGATCTGCATAATTAACATTGTGAAAAAATAATTGTAGAAATCTGAACTATATAAATTTATAGATGAAAACATAAATGTAATTCTAATATAATTAAATACATTAAAATGATTTAATTTTATCTAGATTACATAAATTCATTGAATTATAATCTGACGATATTGCAGAAATCGATGGTAAATATTCCTATTTTCCTGAGAAAATGATGTAAGTTATTGTGAATTGCTGGCTTAAAAAGTTATGAAAATCACTTTGAATAATAGTATAAGATCTTATTTTTAAGATATTTCACTAAGTTTTGTAATAAATATGAGATTAAAAGCAAAGTTGAAGAATAAATTTTGAATAATTTATGAAACATAAATGTATGTTTTAATTCTCCTACGATGTATCTATTATTAACATTCGTTATTAATTCTTGATTCAAACAAAACATTTCAAAGAAAAATACAATCGTGGAAAGAAAATATGAAATATTTTTATAATTGCATAAATCTTCCGAGGCATTTCAATTAAGCGCAGCCAGTAAATGCAATTAATTTTAACATAAATAAATTTATGTATGGTGTACAGAATATTATTATTTAATTCCCGGGACAAATCATTTATTATAAAGACAAAAATTCCTTAATTGAAAAACATTATTTTCCTCAGGAAGCAAATTATCTGGAAAGTTTAATAGATATACTGATAATTTATCAAGACATCTGCTCCCTAAACTTACTGTTTAACTAAACAATTATTGCCCACCCTTAGTGATGTATCGTCTTATTAAGATGTCCCCTTCGCTGAAAAAATTCATCTCATCTTTTAAGAAAATTTGTGTTATCAGCTTATCTTATTTAAGACTACATAATTAAGTTTTATGAACCCCTTTCTTTTTTACAGTAAAAGGCAATTATATTGTACAAAAGACATTTTCTTTGTTTGAAATTATTTAGTATTGAATAATCGAAACTGCGATTCCTTTATTCTTGAGCCATAATGGGAGTTGTAGTAGTTATGGTAATTGTTATGGTATTGGGAAAATTCTGATATTGTTTCTTTTTTGTGTTATTTAATTTGATTTAGAAGCAATTTAAGATAAAACATGTTTCTAGATAAGAGAAATGTTAAAGAAGAAAAAAAATTTGTTAAATTTATTATTTTGTATATTTGAAGAGTATTTTTTTTGTGTTTGTAATTGAAATCACAGCAATCAAGATGAATATATTTTATTTTATTATTGTATGCAATATGTTTTAATTTATGATTTTCCAAAATAAATTTTTCTTTAATATTTATCGTAAACTTTGAAAAATGGAGTAATATCTGAAGTAATAAGAAAATGAAATAATAAGAAATGGAAACTTAAATTAAATATTGAAATTTGTATATAATATTTTTTTTTGCTACATTAAATGAAACTATACCTTCCAACATTTAGTACTTTCATACGATTTCCTTTATTTTTAGATTTGTCGTTTTCAATTTTTTATAAAAATAAAAAAAGGAAATAACATTTTATTTCTCATTACTCATGAATAATATAGCTTAAAATATTTTAAAATGTTTTTCCTTAAATTTTAAAAACTTACTGACTATTTGATTTTTAGTTCACTCAAAATCTTAGCAATTTTATTATTCTTTTAATTTATATAGTGTCATTAATTAAGTTATAGTGTTAATTTAGTGATAAAAATACATTGGATGTTACACTTAAAAATTGTTACTGTCTATTTCATTGGATTCATAAGTAGATATTAAATTATTATCAAAGTACACATACTTTGATATACATCAATTATTAATAGCAATAAGTACCTTAAGAAGAAATACCACATGGAGCAAAATTAATGATTATTGTTCAGAGAGGAATTGAAAGAAGTAAGTATTATATAATGATTCAAAATGATTCACATTTCTTCTACCATCATATTTTCAAATCATGAATCATGTTTTAAAAAAATTCAGTTGCATTATCGGAAACGAATTCATCAAAAGTGCCTATGACAACTATTGCTTAGTCTCTGAAGTGCTTACTCTGCTTAGTATAGTGTTAATACTAAGCAGAGGTTGAATTAATGTTCTTTCTCTTTTGCTATAAGTGTATCTGATATTCAGGGAATTTTTATTGAAGAAATATATGAAATTCATACGAAGGGATGAAAAATCTGTATATGAAAGAGGTAAAAAGGAAAAAGAAAACATTTTCTTTCTTAAAATAGTTTTACTGCATATCATCCTTGAATTTATAATGCAGTGAATAATATCTTACTTCCTTAGAAGTAAGGCTATTTTTTAATCTTTTTTTTCTACATATCTTCCATATCTTGAAAGTATTCTAGTGTCATTAAAGTAAAAATAAATAAAAAGTAGTGAATTACATCATAGTACTTGCATGTTTTGATGAAAAAACGCTGATAATAAATAAATTTCAACTAGTTTAAAATTAACGTATAGTCATTTCTTACTTCTTGAAATTCTTAATTTGCAAATACTTCGAAGAAATCTCGATTGCATTTAATTTAAAATTTCATAGTTTAAACTTTGAGCTTTATTTTAAAAATACATGTAAATTTTTATAAATATAATAAATAGAAGAGATATACTAAATAACAACCCAATATTTAGGTCTAAAAACTTGAAACTTGGGTATAGAAAATATTCTTTATATCGATTAATCTAGGAAAAGGCTAAACGTAAAATATAAAAAACCAAATGAAAAATATTTTTCAATTTAAAAATTTTTTTTTATTTCTAATGACGGGTACTCTTGTGCAAGTAAGTACATTAGCCCATTTGCCGCAACAAGGCCGGAAATTGCTACTCATTTTATCGTTACCCGGTGGGCACCTATGAACCAAGTCACGGAGGTACGAGTAGCATCGCCCACGCCCCACCACTACAAACCTGTTTATAGGGCGGGCCACATACATCTATTATCTGAGGAAAGGACGAGAAACACAGAGAGAGAAAGAGAAAGTACATCCATGCCCGAGCCGGGATTCGAACCCAGGTCCTCCCCATCCGTAGTCACGTATTCTAACTACCAGACAGGGTGGGCGGCTCAATTTAAAAATTGATTTAAAAATATTATTGATTTGCGATAAGAAAATTTTTCATTCTATTTTTATATTCACATCAAATATAAAATGCTATAATAAATACAATAATATGATAAAAATTTTCTAAATATAATAATAAGTAAATTTAATTTATTACCGAAATAAGAATTCCTTACCTGTTAGTTCTGATTATATGCAATAATTAATATTGATATTTCTTACTGGTGTTTTTTTTTTTTTAATTCAGTTGAATATTTAATAATTATTTAAAAACAATAAAATTATGTTGGTTAAAAAAATGGATTTAGAAGATCAGTTAATGTCTGTTTTTAATTAACATAATTTTAATGCTTTTGCTGAAAAGAAATTTATTTTAATCATGAAATATAAATAACAAGTAAAAAATATGTTTAAATTAATAAATAAGAGATTTTTAGAACTTCTTTTTAAAATTTTACTATATCTTTACTATCTTTAGCAAAATTATTAAGCATTGTCATTGAATGTATTGTAAAAATATAATAAATATGTTTAATATTATTATTATTAAATATATTTATTACATTTTCATTATAAATTTTTATGAAAGTTATATTAATAGCCTGTTAGTTCTGAAAGTACCCTGTGTTAAGCTGTATTTCAAATACTTATCAAAGACAACGGTTTCTTTGTAGGCATTCTAAATGCAAAATATAATAAAAAAATTACTTAACATAAATGTATGTTGTATCGCTGATGCAATTTATATTAATAAATATATCCTGCAAATTCATTTAATTTAAATACTGCTGAATATACCTATTCTGCCAACTGTACATAAAATATAATTGAAATATAAGATCTATGTAACTTGTTGCAACGCAAAATATTTTTATTGTTTTTTATTTTGGCAGGTAAGGAATTGGGAAAAGCAATATCAGGATGGATAGCACTGCCAAACATGCTAATGTTTTTAGAAATCAACAGAAATTTAGAACTTTATCATGAATTATATTCCTTAAAGAATGTAAGGTATCTATAGATCACATGATGGAAAAGTATATGAATGCTTATAATTCTACTAGTAAAATATAATTTAGCATAAAAAATTTATATATGTAAGTATGTAATATATTAATACATGTAAGCATGTATAAAAATCAAGGGAGTCTCCAAGTTCCATTTAACTCTAATTAACGCAGAATTTAATTATAATGGTATTAATTATGGTGTCATAACAGAATAGCTACAAACAATTAAACAGACTTCTCAAAATAACTCTAGAAAAAGCAATTTCAGCTTACTTTAATTCATTATAAGCTTGTATTTTATCACGTAGTAATGAAACTATTCCATCTATATTATATCAAAAGAAATATTCACACCTCTAATGAGGTGCTTGTGACTTATAATTACTCGAAACGGAGTTCCAAGTCTTAAGCTTAAAATATGTTGTTAAGGACAGAGCTCTAATTAATTTGAGGAGGGAAAGTTGGGTTTAGTAAGAACCGGAAATTAAACGTTTTATGTAATTAGCGTTACATGAATGGTATAGTAAAATGACAAAGCCAGGCATAATTGCGTCACGTTCTGAATAATGGACAATGGAATGTGAAGAGGGAAAAAATAATTGCTTAGCCAAGAATGCGAAGAATAAAGTCGAAAATTAATTGTTTTGCTGGAATATTCAGTCAAAGAAGAATAGGATGTCAGATTATGTGGAAAAATGAAAAAAGAGATGAAGTTAACAAGGAATATTTTATCGAGCTGATTTCTTTTAATAAGTTTTACATTAAACAGATTAAATTTCTTTTCTCTAAATACTGTAAATTGATTTCTACAGGTTATTTAATTTTCTTAAATTAAATAGGTTCCAGGGTTTTATATTGATCTTAATATAAACAAGGATTTATTTTTGACACATGTTTATAACTAAGAATTTATATATTTCATCTAAACTGTTTGTAATAAAGTTTTTTTTAAAATAATTACATTGCTTACCAAAATCTTTCATTTTTAGCTTAAAGACTAACCTTAGCTAAAGAAAAACCTTTTCTTATGTGTTCAAACGTGGGTTTATAATCTTGTTTCATGCGCCCAAAAAGTTTTAATAGATAAAATTTACCGTTTGATGAGAAGGTATTCTATTGAAATATATTTCATGTATAAAAGTTTAATATTAGTATATTAAATGGAATTTAAATGCAATAATTTTTTATTTCAAATTATTTGAATATGTCATGAATAATTTACCTAAAGATGTTCAAGATTTATGATTTTTGTCCATTTATAACACAGAAATACTTTCATAAAAAATGAAGTACAAAGAAAAAAATAGAGTCCGTTTGAAAAATTGAAAGTGCAAATGGGAATTTAAAGAGAGAGAGAAAGAGTGAGCACGGCACTTGCAGAATTTCACTCGTTAAGTTTCCTTTTTTTAACTCATCTTTAATGACAGTTTTTCGATTTTCTTCAACAAATCGGGATGCAGCTGTAAAAATATGATAACCTTCTAGTTAAGGAAAATTTTATTTTTGTCTTAACAATTCACTACTAATACATACTGAGATTTTTTTTCATATGAATCCAATTTCTTTCTATTGCAGAAAATTTTTGTAAGAGAATGATTTAAATAAATCTTTATCTTTAGAAAAGATAAAGATTTATTTAAATATCCATTAAATTAAAAAAACTATTCTCATTTAATTTATGTGTAGCAGAGTGACGTACGTAAAACATTGTCAGTTATGGGATATTTGGTAGGTGATGAGGATTATACAAAAGGTGAGGTAGGTATTAAAGATATTTGTTCTTTAACTAGAAAAATTAAGTTTCGTATATGAACTAAAGGTAAAATAATGAATTTTTTTACTGCTTTTCTCTTAGATTAGATTTAACTAGGTTCTCCTAGATTATCAAATATTTTAGAAAAAAACAAAACATATTCCTTTATAATCTCATGCTAATATAACAACTTATTTAAAGTGTATATAATTATATTATTTAAAAATATTCTAACATTGAAAATTTTATAAGAAAAATTTTGTTAATTAAATAGAACTAAAAAAACTGTGTTTAATATAATTACAATATGAAATATTTCTGACATGTAAATGAATGCTTCGAGATATGTAAATTAAAATTATGAAAATAATATGTAATATATAGTAAATTTTTTTACAGCGTTTGTAAACGAAATTTTAATTATTGTAAAGTATGTATTATTGTGTTCAGAAGATTTTGTTGATTTGTTGAGAGAGAGAGAGACTGAAGTAATCTGGATTTTTCCTTAAAACTAGTGTTCATATAATTGTTTTTCGAAAATTTTTGACATAATTCATTTATTTTGGGACAAGAATGATATTTATGTTTAAATATTTTTTTTAGTGAATATAACCAACTAAACTAAGTGAGATAACAATTGTTACCTTAGTTATATTTAAATGTTTCAAGGGTGTTGCATCATTATAACTTCTTAAGTATCCATGTATATTCGAATGGCAAATTAAGCAATCCCCAAATTCAATTAAATTAGTGATTATTTTATTTTACTTTTCTTAAACATTTTCGCAAAACTTAAAAAAATGTATTAAAAGAATTATCTTACATTAAATTGATATAATGTTAAAAGAATTATCTTTCAAAATAATTGGCAATTGTAATATTCTATAGAAATTATTCTAAGAAATTCTAAATATTCTATTTTTCATTATGGGAACAGAAAAAAAATATTTTGTCTAGTTTTTACTGGAAAAATTCTTACTTCAACGTAATTAGTGACTAATTTAGTTGTAAAACACATAAATAGTTCACGTTTTCTAGTGTAGATCAGCTGTAATATATATGTGTTTATTGAAATAGCTTCAAAAGAAATAAAAATTGAATAAATTAGCTTGACATTGATGTGAGAATTAACTTATTGAGAACAGTTAAGACATTTTGATTTAATTCATGGTATAATGTAGTTGATTTAGAATGTGAGTCTTAAATAAAACATAACAGAAGATTTAGGCTACATACTTTTCCTAGAGATGATCTATGAAATGATTAATAAACTCTGCTTAGCCGATTTGTGACAAATAAAAATAATTTAACTAATCATCAAGAGAATATGATTAATTAATCATTATGAAGAAATATAGAATGTACAAGATCCTTAAAATATAAAACATTTTTCTGAACACTTTTTTTGTATTATAAATTATATATTTTCTTTACAAATAAAAATAGATCATGGTAAAGAAGCAGATAGCAATCGTATACTGAGGAAAATGCAGAAGTTGACGTTTCACATAAAAAAGCTGTAAAGTGTTCTATATTCTTGTGTCCGCTAGGGAGTGTCTAAAATATGTGATTAAAAGTAATTCGTCACATAAAATATAAAAGTTAAGTAAATGAAAAAACTGAATGTGATATAATGGTATGAAAGTAAAGCAAAATAGGTTTATGTACATTCAAGATCCTCGAATTCCTGATTATCATTTTTAATTCGAAATTTTATGCTTTACTTTCTGACCCATCTACGAAGTTTTAAATTAAAAATAATTTCAATCAAGCAGATATCTAGAGAAATGATTGATATATCATGGAGCCTTAACAGCAATATTTTAAATACTGTTTACATTACAGTTATTGAAAAATATTATGTACTGGATTTCAATATGGGTTCAAATTATGAACAACAGAAGAATAAAATTCTTTTAAATATTCAAAGACTCGGTTCTCTATAAAACTTTTAAAACTATGTCTATTATAGCTCTTTTCACCATTTCAAAAATAATTATATTTCATTTTTGGTAATATAAATTTTATGTTAGAACTTAAATTTTTCAACTAGGAATTCCGACTGTCAGTATTAATTCGAATGTCAAAATAATTTTGAAAATGAAGTATATTAAACAAATCTTACTAAACTAATATCATTAAACAAATCTCACTATGTTTGCGGGAGTTTAAGATATCAGATTCCTTTTGTCAATTTTTTATTATATTTAGATACTGAATACAAAATTCAATTGTTAACATTATAACCTAGAATATTATTATAACTTGATTTATGCTTTATAATGTTAACAACTAAATTTTGAATAAGAAAATATCTATTTATGATAACCACTAATTGATTTAAAGACCTAAAATGAAATGTAAACAATACAGAAAAGTACCGAAGTAGTAGAAGCACAAAATCAGGTAAAGATCAAATTATGTTTTAAGAAAAAGAAAGGACTTATAGATCAGGGTTCTTTTGATTCATTTTAACTATTAACTTTTTTTATACAAGAAGAAGGTATGAATTATTATTTGTGTATAATATAAAAACCTATAATAAATTTTTTAATTTATCAATAAAAATGTCTGAAATAAAATTAGGTAAGCTGTAGTGGAATTGCTAAGATTACACGGACATACAAGCTTTACCTCACAAATTGATTGAGCTTGGAATACTAATTTCAACACTTATTTTAGATTCTTTACGATCTTAATGATATTGGCTTAAAATCACATTACAGTTACTGAGACAGATTAAGATGAATATGGTATCCGAAGTCCATCACTTCAAAGCTCCTAAAAATAGGAACAGTAAGATGCCAAACGGCTCAAATTGCGAATTTGCATTGAAATACGTACAGCCGTATAAATTAAAGCAGGAAAAAGTTTTGTAAGTTTTGTTTCTTTTTTAATTTACTCGGAAATTTAATATAGGTTGATTAAAAATTGTGCCGTTTATTTGCTTTCAATTTTTATTTTTAAGGAAAACGTCTTCTTGTTATTAATCATGATAGAATTTTTCATTTAATTCCTTTACATCGATTTTATGAAAAATCTGATTTAGGAAGTACTTTTGAGTAAATGGGAAGAGAGAGAAAATGAGAATGAAATGATGTTGAAAATAAAAATTCATTCATTGTTTTGGAAGAAAATAACGATGATACCTCAAAAAAATGAAACAATTTGAGAGTTTCGCACTCTTTATTTTAATTTATAATACATAATTTTGGTAATCTTATAAATTTTTTACTATTGCATTCTATTATTGAATTTGCATAGATTTGTTTCTTGCAAAAACATTATTTTCATGGGATTTTCATGTTATTTTATGGACCAAGGTGTTTGATGTTATTGGCAACCAGAGGGAGTAGTTATTTCCGAAGTTGTTAATAACAGACATGTAATTTTTGTAATAAAAATGTTTAAAATAAAACGACTCATTGTCTTAAAATTATTTAAATAAATAAATAAATAAAAGCTTTCTTGTAAAAATTAAGAAGTGAAATTTTTACGCAATCATTCAAATAGTTAAATTATATATATGTTTAGAATAAAAAAAATGCTTTATTTAATGAAGGCATCTTTTTATTTAATTACATTCTGAACAATATTGTGCAAGTTATAATGGTCAATATTTTTAAAAGAAAAATTATTCAAAATAAAAAAATATTAGTTGATTTCTATGATTAGTACTTTAGCACATATTTTTTTATAAAAAAAAGATTTTAGTTTAATATCAAAATAAAAAAAAGTTTATAGTGACAAATTTATATAAGTTTGCTTAAAATAGTTTATTTGCAAATATAGTAATTTATTGGTCAATAGTCATCAGTAATTTCAATAAATAATAATTTATTAATTAGTTAAAGATGATAATAACTATTTATGGGAATAATATGATTTTTTATGATTACTTAAAGTATTAAAAAAAGCACTTTGAATGATCAAAACTCTGACAAACAAGAAATAATGTAAACAAGAAATAATGCATAATTTTATGTTGTCAGTGAAAATATTTTCTTTGAAATGGAAATTCCGAATACATTTCTTTCAAAAAAATATAAAAGTATCTTAAAAATAGTTAATTTTAATATTGCAATATTTTCATACTCAAAAATTTCATCTAGGACATCACATAATATTCACTTAATTGGAGGATAAAGCAATTAATTATCTTCAGAATCTTTGAAACAATTCCAGGACTTCATTAAAAATTTACAATGAAATTATAATACTTTTTCAATAGATGCTTACTTTATTTCTGTCTAGAAAATTGGCAATTTCACTAGAGTTACTGAAGAAACAAAATTAAATAGAAAAACATTATTATATGTACTTATGAAATTAAATTTCATCTTGCTTCAAGTGTCTCAAAAAATTAAAAAGCTAATTAAATTGGAAGAAAAAGTGTTTTGTTAGTAAAAATAATAATTGGAATTTGTATATTACATGTATCTAATTGTTGTAAAACTTATTAATACATTTTGCAAAAATATGAAAATTAAGAACAAAAAATGGCATAATTAAATATAAAATATGTTAAATAGAAAAAAAATTGTTAAATATTTTGTTAAATATAAAAGATTCCTATAATTTCGAGCTATTCTCAGAAAATATAATATTTTTAAATGTTAATAATGTTGTATAGAAAGAAAGGAGCTATATTATTTACTTACAAATATTTTTTTTATAAAATTGTATTTCTACTGATTAAGAAATGGAATGAAGAATGAATAATTATTTAACATATTCACATTTTCTAAACACTTTATTGTAGACACATATACATGTATCAAATTGTTCTTATTCCAATTTATTTAATAAAAAGCTCCGAATAAATTTTAGATCTATAATGCTACTTAATTTTGAATTAGACAGAATTATTTTGAATCACATTCAGTTTCAAAACCATAAGTATAGTAAATTATGTAAAACTGCAAAACATTTTCTTTCATTTATAAAATTTTATAAAACATTTGAAAATGGTCTCCTATTCATTACTTCCTTCTTTTTATTTCTCCTATGTATTCATAAAGTCAATAAAAAGTGAATTTTAATAAAAATGTTGAACTTTTTTTATCAGAGACTTCTTATTTTAACCCAAGAGTATTATACACTTTGCAAAATACAAATTTGTTCCTTCATAAGAAGCTCTTTATAAAAACGAAAGATATTTTAAGGTATTGGATAAAAAAAGTAAAATAGTAAACTGGTGATTTTATGATGAAAATATTATTCTAAAAGCTTTCTTTTATTAAATACAATAAAAAAAATTAAGAGAACGATGAAATAAATATATTAAAGAGTAGAAATAAGTCATTTATATAGTCTATGAAAAATTATAAAATAAGAAACTCAAAAAGTATGACCTAAAATTTGAATATACAGAATATTTTGTTCAATGTAACTATCATTTCAACGTTTTCTATATGTTATAACAATAATGATATATTACTCATATATTCAAATATATTCAAATTTACTAATGTATTCAAAGTTGCTCATTAAAACTGTTAGATCAAGAAGGTGATACATATGCATTTAAAGAGCATGTAATTGAACGAGGTGATCGATATGTCTGACCTGAAATCTAATTAATATAACTAATAATTGCATTCTATTAAACTATAGTATTTCTGTATACATTTTTTGAATATCATGACAGTAAAATATGTGAGATACCGTCCAGTTTACGATATCATTATGATCCTATCGTATTTGGAAGTATTGTGAATAATACACATTATCCATGCAAACTCAACATTTTCATAGTGACTCTTCACTAGGAATAATGGTATGGAGTGTCCTTGGATACAAGTTTAAGTATCTTATTATTCATTATGATAGCAGTTTAAACAATGGTCTATGTATTTCATGGTGTTAAGTTACCATGACTATTTATTTATTCAGTCCCTGCAAAATGTTACATTGCAGCAGTATAATATATGATCGAATTTACCAATATTGTATATACATTCTTTGATACACAAAATATTCGGCTATTAGCCTGGACAGGATGTTCTACAGGTATTCTCTTATCAATAGAAAACGTCGTCAATAGTTGGCGAGGCTAGTAACTACGGGTGATGAATTATTGGATAGTGTGGGGACTACAGGGTTGAAAGTATTCGTACATACTATCCAATATTCGTTTTCTGGAAACCTATGTTGTTATTCTGCTGATTTAATTGCTGTTGAAGTTGATTTCTTAAGATTTATGTTTCTAAATTTCTTGAAAATTTAACCAGTTGTTACTTCTAGTAAAATATATATGTCTAGTTATAATTTTGAAATAATAATTATTTTAATAGATTGGTGGCAGAGTAAAATGAATGTGTAAGGGGAATGTAAAACAAATCTTCAAATGAAATTAATAATTTTTTTCAAAAAATGTTACTTGTTTGAATTTAATGATATTGAATATATAATTGTGATCAAACTACACACATCAAAAATATATATCCATTTTCATTAAATATAAAGAAAAAATTAAGATATATGTTCCACTTCGCTTTTAGCTATGACTTTCTGTTTTATCAAAGAAATCATTAAGTGACATAAAGCAATTTGCTTGCCTTTCGAAAAATGCTGTTGAAAGAAAAATCTATTTCCGAGTAAATGCTGCTGATGCAGAACTTCGAAGAGACTGCAAGTGTATTTAATTTATCCTTCATTCCCTCAAGACTGCAATAGTGTTGATTCGATAATTCTGTTGAAATCAAAAATTTCAAAGGAAGATTCAATTTAATAAAAAAGTCTTGAAGTTAGGTGAAATTACTTAAATTCTTCTGTGTCAGGAAAAAAATTGTATTTAACTTTGAATTTCAGTCTTATAAATAAATTGTCTTATAAAATTTATGTTATTTAAAGAATTTTATAATGCAATTAATATTTGTTTGGTTGAGAGTATAGAAAATATTTTCAAATGTTCTGTCAGAGTGGTATGTGTTGTTATAAATAGTGATAATATTTTTTGTCTCTCTTCAGTTAACAAAAGGGACATTTTAGTTTTACACAGCGTTAAACTTTCCAATAAAAATTTTTATTGTCGTAAATATTTCATAGCAAAATTACATTTATAAAATATGAGTATTTGTTATAATAAGAAAACTTCCGAAATTTAGTTTATAAATTAAAATATATAATATAATATTTTTGAAATGTTAATTTCTTAAACTTTATTTTAATTTAAAAAACTAATTAAAATGCGTTTCTTATAAATATAACTTTAAAATTCTGAAAAATATTCATTAATCAAAAGAACTTGCCTTATGAGTTTTATTAGTTAGTTTAAAAGGACACTAAATTAGTTTGCAGGAATCAACAATTTTTATTATTCAAGTGTGTTTCATTTGATAGTTCTTTTTTGTATAGAAGTGTTTTATCTATACATAAAATAAAATTGTACAAAAAGTACAAAGTTTAAAATTACAAAAAAATAAAACTAAAGATTTTCATGTGGAAATTTGAACATTCGCTTCTTGCTATAAAATGTTAACTTTAATATTATATTAATTTGTATTTGTTATTATTTATGTATTTTTGTTCTTGTTGTATTTGGTGTTATTGCCATTTATTATATTTTTGAATTGTATGAATTTCTGAGTTGATTTTTTAAGTTCATGAAGAAAAAAAGCCCTTTGCAGATTAATATATCTGCAGCATATTTTTTGAAATTTTCCATAAAATGTTTTTGACGATAAACGGTTTAAAACTTTATCTTAAACATTTTAACTATGTAATACATTCTAAAATCAAATTATATCACTTATATACACAATGTCAATGGAAATTGAAGCTAAAATATAACATTTTAGGGACTATTCTCTTATTCATTTTATATTTAATTGAAGATTAAAAACATAAAAAAAAATTAAGTTTTTTTATTTGTTAAAATTCTTTATTGGAAAGAGAAAATTCAAGCACGGAATTGTCTATTTTAATGAAGACTCACGTTTTCTGGCAAAAAACAGCTCAGACTTTTAATGGAAACACAATGTTCACTATAATGATTCAAGAGACTCAAAGTGTTTTAAAAGGAAGAAAGAGAATAACCAATCCATTTATTGTATTCGACTGTCTACCTAAAAAAAAAAGAAAATTTAGTGTTTTATGTGTACTTAGTTTCTTTCATACATTTATTCGGTTTGAAAGAAAGACTTACTAAATTGCTTTAATGAAGTGGACAAAAAAGAAGTCAGAACAAATTTGTCTTCTTTCAGAATAAATGCCTTTTTTAAGAAACGGTACACATTTGATTTTGTAATCAAATTTTTTTATAAGTTTTATAATTATTTATTACTGTAAATTGTATAATTATAGAGTTGTTTATTT
Organism: Latrodectus geometricus; assembly: GCA_026290005.1. Taxonomy (NCBI): domain Eukaryota; kingdom Metazoa; phylum Arthropoda; class Arachnida; order Araneae; family Theridiidae; genus Latrodectus; species Latrodectus geometricus. The sequence goes on from JAPDSC010080458.1 coordinate 51,932, forward strand.
TTATTATTTAATGATTTTATAGTTAATATGTATACACAAAGAGAAATAATGTGTAAAATTATAATTTTTTCAGGAAATTATTGGGCCAATTTTTAAAAAGGAAGCTTCATTTAATTTAATATTTCATAAATATTATAAAATCTTGAGGCCCTTACATTCATGATTTCATTAATTTAGTTAATCATATAGATGTTCATGAGAAAAGAGAAATAATTTTTTAAAAGTAATTTAAGAATGGAAAGGTTTATGAGGATTTTAAAAGAAGAAATTGGTGGTAGTTTGAGACTTTAATAGGAAAATATTAATGTGATATATCAATAGGTAAATATCTCATAGCTCTTCTAATTGTCAAGAGATAATAATACTTTAAAAAATGAATTGCTGTTTACAAACACAAAATTTCTGAAATTAATAAACATTCAAAATAGGGTGAGTTTAAAATTTGAGAATGTTAAAGGTATGATGAGAAAAATGTCATAACTTTAAAACTAATACTTGTAGCTGTTAAAATTACAGCTACCTTCTCCTTAGAATCTGCGTAGATGGAGCTAGGTGCAATAATGTAACCTTCCAGCCAATATCTACTCACTTCTATTAGGTATCAGTGTAGTTTTGTTGATGCTGTTCTGTTATTAGTTCGTTCGTAGATGTAATTATTATTATGTTTGGAAACATTTATATACTTAATTTTGTAATATTCTGAAATTATGTGATTTACAGTAGTAGAATAGATAACATTGGATACACCAGCAAAAATGTAAATTCGGGATGCAAACATATTTATTTCAATAGTTAGAAACATAAAATTTCTGAAACAAATTTGTAGGATTTTCATTTCAGAAAACTATACTTGAGCGACAACTAACTGAAGACTATATCCAAAGATTTTTAATATGATAAATAATTTTTTGTAAAAATCCGAACTTTCAGCGTCTAGTTTTTACTTTCATAATTAGAATAATGAAGTCGAACAGTAAAATTTAAGTTTTATCTTTGTAAGTTTATTCAGATTATAGAGATTTTTACTCTGAAAAGAAGCATAATGAATGTCTTATGAATCCTTTATACTTTTAGTTAGTACTAAAGTTTCATTAAGGACTTAAATAGGTAAATCAAAATGCACATTCTGGAGAATTTTATATTGGTAAGTAGTTGGAACTATAACATAAAAAAAAATTATAATTTTTTGAAAACTGTTTTTATAAAGAAAATTTTGTCAGTCTGTAATTTCAGTTGCACATGTTTCTTTTAGAACTTAGTTTCAATAAATACCAATAATATTGAATCCCTTTCATGCAGAAGATTTTACAGAACTAATATTGTAGCTAGAACTTTCAAATGTTATTTACGAATGAAATGAAAGAGAAATCCCTTTGTGCAGTTTTTCTACATTATATATATATATATATATATATATATATATATATATATATATATATATATATATATATATACACAATATAGGTAGTACTTCTCAAATCTATAATTTCACTCCAAATGGAATTCTGCTCTTTAGCATTCGTCGAAGTTTAGCAATTTTTATTTTGATTTGAAATTTATTGCGAAAGACTTTAATAGTTATGGTAATTTAAATACTCTGTATTTTATTGTGGAGAAATTATTTATAGAATTATACTTTCAAAAGTTTCCATATAATAAAGCAATTATTGTATCAACTTCCTTTTAATAATCAATTTCTATGCTTCCTTATCATTTTCTATAAGCAATGTTTTTATTCCTTAATTACTTCAAAAGAAAGATTATAGGAGACAAAATTTCTTTTATAAAAAGATCATATCTCATTATTGCCTTAAGCGATTGAAGAATTTTTTCATGGAGTTAGTTTTATATAGTTTCAAAATAGTCGAAATACAATAATTATCTTTCTTTAATTAATTGCCAACTTGGTATGTATAATGAGAATAAAAGAGAAAAAGAAAATATTTGAAATGTTTCAATGTTGTTCTATAACATTTTTACAACTACCTATAATCTTTTCTTGTTTAGACTATTAAAAAAGAAGAATCCAATCTTTTTACAATAAATTTATTTCAACTGAAAACTTACGGATACATCCTTAGAGAGAGAGACCTATGAAGATTCTTTCGTTTCATGTATTTTCACTATTAAATTTCTATTTAATTTAGTGTCCAGACTGTTTTTTTATACTTTCACTGTATTTACTTATTAAAATACTTTACTATGTTAAAAATAAAATGATATATTGCAATTTGAAGTATGTATTGTAAAAAGTTTTTATGAGCAATATTAAATGAGCAATATTTTCATTTGTGATAAGCTATCTGTGTTGAAGGTTAATTCAATTCTCATAAATTTCAAATTATTTCTCAAAACATTTAAATATGTCATGTTTGAACAGTTATTTACTTCTTACATTTTTTATATATTTTATCATACAATAAATAGCTTTAATTTAAAGTACATGATAAAAGAAATACTAAAGAGAGCATAGTAAAAAATATTATACACCTATACAATGTTATTGTAAAAATAAAACTAGAAAGACTTAAGCTTATAAAACTATAAACTGTTATATATGATTATACTAACATTCATATTATATTTATGGATAAAATAAACTGATTAGAATTAAAATAAATTTAGTTTTTCTCCTTTTATAGTAATAATAAATCAGTACGAAATAGTTAATTCATTTAAAATCAAAATTAAATGTTTTTATTAATCTAAACTCTCTATTGTAAAATATAGAACGTCAAAATTTTACCACATTATCTATATTTATATCGAAAAAAACGTATCATAAATATTCTATGTTTCAAGCAAAATTAAACACTAAATTTAAATAAGTTACTCTTTGTGACAAATACTACTGTATAAAAATGCTACTCTTTGTAACAAATACAAAATAAAAAAAAATCAAGTTTTATACTATAAGTATCCGACTTTATTACAGATATTAATAGAAATACGTTTTGACACATAAAGCGTTTCAAGATTAAATGTAAATCATCAATCAAATAAATTTAATGATTTTTAAATTATATTTATTGTAATTTTTATTATATTAATTGAAAGATAAATTGTCGTTTTAAGATAAATGTAAATTTAAAATATGATTCTCTCTAGAACACTTTCTTACTTGATATACACTTACTTAAATAAATCTTTTCTATATAAATCATATAAAAGCAAATTTGTGATAATTCTTTTGATACATAAATCTATTATAGATATATACCATTCTTAATCTTGCCAAAAAAGTCGAAAGAAAAATACTGAGTGACAGAAGAATCGTTACGATCTCAACTTAACTAGTAAATTAATTACGTTCCTAAACGTGACCTTTATCACTTTTATTAGACTCTTATAGACCCAAAGATGCTGACACGAAAGCACAAGGCAGCAGCCTAAAAAGATTGAGACAAATATAGGCCATCCAACTCCATTAGTGGCTCAATGCTTCATCAATTAGATACAGCCAGATGCCAAGCATTGTTGAGATTCCAGGTACATCATTAAGAATTTAGACGAAAGTATTTATCTCGAACATAATTAATGTATGAAAAAGCTTTTGCAAGCCTTTCTTCTTTGCGTAATTCGGAATTCTAATGTACGATAATAATGGAAGAAAGAGTGCATAAATTATTTAGTTTTTGCTTTATTTTACTTTCGGATAAGTTTCTTTATATTATAAGGAATAATGGCATTGTTCATGTAATGTATTTACACAAATGAAATGTGAGACACACACACACACACACACACACACACACACACACACACACACACACACACACACACACACACACACACACACACACACACACACACACACACACACACACACACACACACACACACACACGCACACGCACACGCACACGCACACACACAATTAAAATTTCAAATTAATTTGTTTTAATTAAATCTTAACAAAGATTAATATGCATGATCTGCATATAACTCATTTTCAATTTAGGTATTTAATTTTATTTTTCAAGAATTTAAAAAATACTTGTTTGAAGATAATCTGTTTACCGGGAAAATACAATTAATGCAGAAAATCTTTATTATGAAATACATATATTTTGCTTCTCTAACTTTTCCATTTTTAATGTTATTTGATTAAATGTTTTAGAACCAAGAATGTAAAGAAGGGTATGCTACGATCAAATCTTTTTCAAGTTAAGTAAATATCTTAAGCTTATCTGATTGTAAGTATAATAAATTTATTTTTGTACTCATTACCTAATGAAATTTGTATTGATTATTTTAGAATGAAACTTGCATTTTTCAAATGTTTATATTAAAGAGATATAAATTTTCATGTTTTGAAAAATTAGAAAATGAATGTATAAAGTAAAATACAAATAGCAGTCCCTGATATTGAATATAGTTAAAAAATAAATATTCCAACAATGAAAAGTTTAAAAATAAAATTATATAACAACTTTTTTTAGTAAAATTGCATTAATATAATGAAAGAATTTATGATTTATTTGTGAATAGCATAAGAATAACCAATATTATAGAATATAGAAAAGGAATTAATGTTTGTAATGTTTAATTTTTAATTCAGTTCTTAATTTTTTAATTCAGTTATTTCATAAGTTTTTATCAATAAATGTAGTAAATTAACATAAAATTTTATTCCGACCAAAAGATATTTATTTTATAAATAAATACAATTGAGAAGTTTTACCTAAACTCGTTCCCAGGGTAACTTCTGCCCCTTTCAGAGAATAATTTTACTCTCACTGTACATACTATATAGATTTAATAAAATGTCTTTGAAATAATTTAAATAAAACAATGAATTACAGAAAATATTATAAATTCAATTTAATTGTATTGCAGTCTGCACTATTTTAAATCTGAGTTGTAACGGACTGGCAAAGAATTAAAGAATTTTTGTATGGCTTAAGATTTATAAATATTTTTAAATGGATCATGTTGTAACAGGTAGTGGAATGTATTCCTCTTGATTGGGATGTACTTTATATTTGATATTAGTAGGGATAAAAAACTATACCTTGTTTTTAAGGAATAAGATTTAAAAGTTCAAAATATATGCTTAAAACTTAAAAGGTGTAGTTAAATAATAAAATGCAGATATAGTAAAGGAAAATACCTTTAAAGTAATGTTTCCCAATAAGACATTTTATAGTCTGTAAGCATGGAAGGCAAATATTAGAGTTGTAGATACAATCTAATGTCATCTCTGTTAATCATTCTTTTAAAGCGATTAAAACATGTCACTTTGACATGTGCTCAAAGTATCAATAATCTTAATAAATATATTACTATTTTATGTAGTATTAGGAACATAATATTAGACATAGCACTTGAATATAAAATTATAATAAGAGAATGAGAGATAAAAATATAAAATTTATATATATATATATATATATATATATATATATATATATATATATTATAATACAAAAGGAAAAAGTTTGGACATGAATTTATGAATTATTGCTTTAATCAAATTCAGCAGTAGATATTTCAGTGTGTAGTAATAAAGTAATAAACGTTATTTACATATAGGAGGAAGAATTAATTAAAAATTGTAACAGATGATTCATATTAGATATTTATGAAGTTGATATAGAAATATTTAGAAAATTATATGCAGGAAATATTGCATTAGAGATATCACACATACATAAATTTACATGCATTAGCTGTGAATGAGATACTGAAAGCATGCAAAAGTCTTAATGTTAATTAAAGTTAATTGAAATTTTCTAAAATTAGTGAATTTTCTTCTCAAACTAGTTTGTGCTTATAATAACTTAAATATGGTTATTAATTTAAAATATATTCTTCCGTGCAACTTAATTCTGGAAGTATTTTTTTTATTGATAGTTCTAGAAAATGTTTTTATTATTATTAATCCTATTCATGTTTCTACTTTCTTAATGTAAATATAATATCTTTATTAACTTTTTAATAAAAATAATTCATAATACATACTATTAGAAACTGATAATTTAAAACTAAATTTTAATATATTACATTATGAATAAAATTATCAAAAGAATGAAAAAAACAAATAAATGCCGTTTCTTTAAAATCTTGTTTGTAATAAATTAAAAAGTACTACACAAGTTTTCTTTTATTAAATTAAATTTTGCATAATCCTTACAGTAAGCAGTGTTAAAAGCTAAATCATAGGTCCTTGAAGTTTTTCTTTTATCTTTTTTTGATGCACAAAATTTCATTAACATTTTGAGATATTTTATTTATTAATTTCAAAGTAAATTTATCATCACAGCTTAGATTCAGGGGCAAAAATATCTGGTATTAGTTTTATAATTTATTGATAAAGAAATTGAGATTGGTATCAGAGAATAGTGCAGTATTTTATAATAGAAAAGGAAAAAGAAAGGCTAGAAAGGCATTACGAAAAATGGTTTCTGTGAAAATTTAATTACTTTTCTTAAGAGACAAATAAATAAAGCTTTAGAATGCACCAGATTCATGGTGTTAACAAATGTTCTTAGAAACATGAGATGCTTAAGAAAATATAGTTATGCTAAATATCACAATCTTTTATTTCTTAATTTTTAGTTTGTTGAAGTTAAATTTATTATATTTTCTTTACTTATAAATTCATAAAGTATTCCACAGTACTCATTAATTATTTCCACGCAATTTATTTTGCTTTAACAATGTTTGTTATAATATATATATGTACACATATATATTCACATATTTATATATTCTTCAGGATTTGTTGTTTTTTATTGCTTAACATTTGATGAAAAATTTTTTTAATACTAATATTATTATTTATGTAAAAAGGAATAAGAGATTTGGTTCCTAGAAACGAAGTATTAATTATGTGTACATTATTTATACCACTTCAAAACTTCTTCAAGACTAATTAATGAATTTCGAAAGCATAAATTATGTTGAAAAATCTTTACTCGTATTTAGTTTTGTGGTTTTTGTAATAGTATAAAAATATATATTACCTTATGGAAATATTATAATTTGTTTACTGAAACAATAATACAAAATAGTAATACATTTAAAACAATTGTGATCAGAAAATAAAAAAAGCAAACTCTAATAACTCTTTTTTATTGTTAGGAATTAAGTATTATTAATGATTTCTTAAATTTGAATATTATGAGAATATCTTTTGAATTGTTTTAATAAAAAACTTTTATATAAAAAGCATTTAAAAAGTAATTTACATTAAATATACTTCAATTGTAACTAACAAACCAATATTAGTTATGATACAAGTGCTTTTTAATTGTTATTCTCTTTTCGAAATTAACTCGTACAAATCTGAAGCATGCAATTCCCAGAAAATATTTGTAAAATTAAATTTAGCTTTTTGAAATAGTGAAAAGAATTATTCAAGTATCAAAAATTATCATTTTTTCAGCAGTAAAATGATAAAAATAATTTTTTTAGAGAAATGTGAATTTAGAGCATAGAATAGTACTCAATTTATAGAAAATAATAACGAGAAGTGACCTTTCAAATTGTATAAATAAGTTTTAAAGTATTGATTTTTAGTTTTATTTAACACGTTTTAATAAAACCTTTATATTATATATAAAGTTTGATTATAGTTCCACATATATTTATAACATATTTGTTTAAAATTATGCATAATAGTTTACATATTTACAATTAAAAAGGGCTTGAACCTTAACTAATTCAGCAATATTTTTTTTCTTGTAAATGTAAACTCGTAAATGCCTATTGAAAAAATTTAGTCCCTTTATTTAAAGTTTTATTATATGTTATTTCATAATTTAGTTATTGAAATAAGAGTTTAAAATATTTTTTTAAAAATTTTTTGACATATTTTTTATATAACCATTTAATTTAATATTCAGTTAAATTATTTATTTGCTTAATTATGTTCTAGATAAATGACATAGAATTTATTGATTTTTAGTAAAGAATACTTAAAATTTTTGAGCTATTAGTGATTGCATAGTTAAGAAAATTAGTAATTAAAAATATTTTTACTTGATATAATTGAAATTCCAGCATGATGTATTTATTCATTTCCACAATCTCTTTTTAAACTGTTCTATCACTGATCATTTTTTATAATTGGTTATCTAAACGCATTTTATATTATTTATAATATGGTATAGCCATATCTATATTGGTTATCTAAACGCATTTTATATTATTTATAATATGGTATAGCCATATCTATTTTTCCCTCCATAAAATTCTATTATACATTACATTTCAGAGTATACATATTTCGCTGCTTGAATATCAGTTTGTCTTTCAATGTAAGCAAGCCAAAATAATCGTTATGCATGAATATGTTTTAATTAGATTTTTTGTTTTATGAACTCTTCTATTTCTTTATTTGTTCTTATAAATACAATATTTACATCTAGTTCTGTATATCATTCTTATTGTTTTCAAATTTAAATTGATATTAATGTTTTATATTTGTCTTTTAATTTTTTCGAGATAAAATAAACACCTTGCAGGAATATATTTTTTATACTTTATGAACGCTTCTTTCTCTTTTTGCTTTTACTGTCCATATATCATTATTTATATATTGGTTCTATAAATCTTTTTTATTGTATTGTTTAAATTAAAATTTTTATTATCATTCTTGTCAAATTTGAAAGCCATATGTTATTACAGCTTTTATTGATTTCTTAAAACATCTGGAAAAAATATTAGCTGTACTTTATAAGAAATATGCGTTTAACTTCTTCTGAAGTTGTGATGACAAGTTCATGTTTGACCCTAAATAATTAAAATAACTAAAGTTTCAAGTCTGAAAATCATTAACTATCAGAAAACTGTATCATTTACAAAAGAAATCGCTTTTTAAATGTTTTATTTTCATTCAATGAAAGATATTAATGACGATTACTAATTCGATTAACTTTTCTTTGATTCAGTTAACAGGTGTACAAATTTCAATTACCTTATTTAAAATGATCGCAAAAATGCAATTTTTAAGTAACTTTCATGAACAAAATTAATCAAAAAGAGTGATAATATATTAATTTGTCAGCTATGGGGATTTCTATGAGTCAATGGGGTGTGATGATCTAGAAATAAAGAAGATTAGTTTTCTTCTAAAGAAACATTTTTATATTATTTCAGTCCCAGTGATTACAATTACTACAGTCTTAAACTCTTAAACAGGTTAAAATCTATAGAACTTCTATAATAGAAAATAGAAACACGGTAATTTCCTGAATTGATGAATCCGACTTTTGATTCCTTGATTATTATCCACTAATTCACTGTTGGCCAATGAGATATTTATTCTTTGATGTAGGGTCCAGAAATTTCCTGAACTTTCTGTGTTAAGCCTATGATAGCTCATTTCCGTTTGCTCCTATCGACGTAAAACTTAAAGAACACCAACTTATGATTGGTCACCAAAAATAACACCAAATGTCACCAAGATGTCTTAGATCTTACAGACTTATTTAACAGCTCTAAAAACGCTATTTATTGCTCTAATAACGCTGTTTTTAAAGCAGGTTTCTTAAAATCATAGCTTGTTAACATAGTAATTTATAAGAATATTTGTATTTTACTTTAATGTGAGTTGAAATATTTTTGCATTTCTAAAGATTTTGAAATACATAGTAATCACTCTAGTTATTTTTACTCCACCATTAAATAGGAGAGATAAAAATTAGTGTAGCAGTTAGTTTAAAATCCTATCAGTAAATGGGAGGAATACCAATGATAATAAAAGGAAGTCAACTGCGAACATTCATTATTCACAATTCGTACAATGGAGAATATAAATGGAAATATCTATATATCTCAGTTTGTGTTGTATGCAATTTGTGTGGACTCAGTTTGCGTCGACTTCACTTTGTATGGACTACCCAGTTTGTCAATTCCAAAGTTGAGTATTCAGTAGCTGCAACAAGCCTTCGATTATGTTAAGCCTTTGTGCTGCGAGGAACATACTGTAAAATAATGGTTCAAAATATTCTTGTAGGTCAATGAAATATTTGTAGATTTATTTTACTTCATGGACTTCTTAACATTGAAGATATAAAAATAAACTCTTAAAACACAAAAGGATTGCATAATTGAAAGCCTATTAGCAGAAGGTCCTAGATGCTAATAAAGATTATGATGTCTAGCAATGTGTTCTCTGCAATCCCTTTTTAACTACTAAAAATGACATGAGCGCTGTTGGCTACCTAAAAGGGGGAGTAGCCATTTCCATTATTTTAAATTATAACAAAGTTTAAAAATTGCATAAAGAGTACTTAAATAAAAAATACCATGAGTTAAATTTATGTTAAAAAATTAAATAACACTGAGCTTTTAATTTAAGGAGGAAATTTCATGCATTTTACATTTTATATATATTTTAGGGAGATACATTAGATTTTAATATTAAAGCTGATTAATATTTAAATTTATAATCTTCGATTTAAATTCCATAAAATGATATTAAAAGCAGATTCTCTTTAGAAAATAAATTTTATAAATAGGAACAATATAAACATGAAAGGCATAGGAAAAAATTTACAATGTAATCTTTATTTCTTTATTATTTCCATTTAAATCTAAAAATATAAATAAAATACGAGCAATTTCTCTTAAGATCTGCATTTTTTTATTAAAATAGTAATTTAGACATTCAATAGAAGTACAATGTACTCTACATTAATAAAAAGGAACAAATGTGTCTAAAAGAAAAGAAGAAATGAAAGAATCAATTTATTGTACTTGATTTCCTGCTGAAACTTAGTGAAATTTATTATTTCATTTGTATTTACTTAGTTTCTTACATTTTCTTAGATTGAAAAAAGTTTGCTACTCACAGAATTATTTCAGTGCAATAGACTACTTTGTTGTCTTAAAATCAACGCATTTGTTTCTTTTGATAGTGAATGTCATCATTTTTTCTTTGAAAAACAATTGATTCACATTTTATTATCTTAGAATTTCGAAGTTTATAATTACTTCAAATAATTCTAAAATTATATAGGAATTTAATTTGCATAAGTTTATATCTGTTTATATTTATTTATCTAATATATTCATATTAGATAAATTATCTATATTCATATCTACATATCTGTCTATCCATCTTTCTATCTATATACGAATCATCATAATAAAGAAGGAAAGGTCTTAATTATGAAAAATGTATTACTTTGATAAATTTTTCGATAATGAAATTCATTGATTAAAAGAATTTTCATTGAGAATTTATGTCACTTAATAAACGTCTTTCAAAATGATATTAGGATGTTTATAAAGTTCAATTCTGGCCAGTCTGTCATAAAATTAACATAAACACACAAATATTACTTAACAAAGTTAAATTCATTTTTATTTAAAATAAAGATGAATGCAGAAATTTCTACGAGAAGTTAAATGTACAAATAAATATTGGCATTAATTCCAGAATTTTACACAAAGCTTTCTTCTGTGAAAATTTTAAAATTTATTGGAATTCTTGAGCAATATAATTGAATAGAGTTAAATGTAAGTTTGGAGAATATAATGTTCATAAATATCAAGCTTGACTAAAAAGGCTTGTACATTTTTGAATATATGACAGAGTAATATTAGTACTACGTATAATATTCTAGAGCATATTAAGAATATAAAAATATGAATACAGGTAAATTATGTAACATTATTTCAGCAATGTTTTAAATAAATTATAATAATTGTGATATTTTTAAAATTTATTTGATAATATAAATCTTTTGGTAAGGATTTTCTAGTAGAAATATGGCTTAATTTGTTTTCAAAAAATCATACGCAAAAATAAGCAACTTATCAAAGTAACAGTTATTAGGGTTATTTCAATCAAATAGTAAATTCCAACCTTAATAAATGCATGTATGATGAAGGATTTCTAGACAATTGTATTAGAACAAGCTATTTTTTTAAAATTTAGACTAGTCATATTGTTAACTGCATACATGAATAAAAATAGTTTTTTTGCTACACACTCTGAACATGATTTTATTACGTATGAATCTTTGTAAATTTACAGTGTATCTTGAGTATTGGAGATAATATGAAATGTTGAAAATGAAGAAATTCCTTTTAGAAATCTTCGTAACATTTTTTTAATATTCTTGAAATATTTCCTTACTTATGCAGTTAATTATTTTTATAATAAGTCTAAATATAATTAATGTAATTCACTAATTAATCAGTAAAAACTAAATAAAATTTAATTGTTATATGTTATATATTTAATTGTTATATTAACGTTAGAAGAATATAATTATAAAAATATTTCCTTTTTATTTAACAAGTAAATAGTATTATACACCACTATTCATTTACGAAATGAAAACTTAATTGCGTTTGTCTCTCATTGTTTTTATCATGCTTATATTAAAATAACTACTAAATAATTTGTATTATACTGATATTTAATACATTTTGTGTTATGGTACGAAGGAATATAACTAGGTAAATATCAAATATTTTAGTTTGGTTTGTTTTTCGTAATGTATTTTGCACACCAGAGATAATTTTTGTATATTGCGAGATAATTAAACGTATGTAAAATATAAAGTGAAAAATAATCTATTGGAATACTTTAGGGAAATCAATTTAGAAAATAAATATTACGATGGGATAAATTACTTTAAAATATATTTAAACATTTTTTAAAATTTTAGAAACACTTTAATGATAATAGAAATTTCATTATGATGTTATTTAATAGATATTTTTCCATTATATTTTTAGGAAGTAATTTTCATTGTTAGAATATTGAATAAATTCTCTCTACTATGGATTATAATACATTATTTTAAGTTAAGAAACATTTAACTATATTTTTTTGATTATGTAATTTTTAAAAATCAAATTATATGGATAAATAAAAAAATATGAATAAAAAGTTTAAAATGATACAGAATTAAGTTTGGATTATTGATTTTTACATCTATTTACTTCATATTTGAGCTTTGTGTATTTAATTTCAATTAACTATAATTTACATCATAAAAATTCAGCAAAGTATAATATAAACCAAACAAAACACATATGGAACTAAAAAACTCAGTAGTTCATTACATATAACCAAGATTTAAAACATAAAATTTAATTTGAATAATTTAACAACATTTATAATGTTTGAAAATTAAATTAAAATAAAATAACTACACAAAATATTTTAATGTTTATTATTCAAATTCTCTAAATAAAAGCACTTTTGTATATTAAGAAATATGGAAGTAATTTTTATAGGGAAGTTTATACTTCGCTCTTGTTAAAATAAACACACATATAGAGGATCACTTTAAAGTAACAATGAAATTCCTAAAAGCAATTTCTAATAGTATTTTTTTATTAGAATTTAACATGTCAATATGTAAGAAATCTTGAAAAAAAGTAAATACAATATTATTTCTAATTATAAAATATTATTTAATTATAATATTTATAGATTAATTTATGAAAATTTCTTTATTTTTATGAATTAAACATTGAGAATTCTTGATTCTTAAGCATGAACTTTTATGGAAAAAATACGGAGAATCATAATTTGATATATAACTATGATCTAATAGGTTATCATTTTAGGGACTTAAAACTGTTAGTATGTGTATTAAATACAGTATTCAAAATTTCCTAATAAATTTTAATCGTAATATAAAAAAGGAAATTAATTCAGTTTTATGCCCCGCATGATTGATTTTATGAGAAATAGATTTTTATGTGATTATCTGGCATAATGAAGAAATTCTAGGAAAATTCTTTTGAAATATTCGTTGACTTTTATTATCTGAAGAGTTAGTAATTAGCTATTAATACGACGATGCATGGAAGTTATTACATTCCTTAAATAGCTTACCAAGCTTAATCTCCTCTTTTATGCGAGGTGGATCGAGTGCATAATGTTGAAATACTTTTATAATATGATTCCGCAAAAACTAATTTTCTAAGTTTAACTTATTAACCATAAAATATAAGTACTTAAGAACAAAAATTATTTTCATGAAAAACTAAATCTATTATTTTAGCTTATATATAAAAATATGAGAAAAGTTTTGAAAATATTTTAATATCTAAGATAATAGTATTATAATATAAACATATGTATATTATAAAAATATTTAATAATTAAATTTAAATCAGTGTATCTTGTGATTATAATATAAATTACTTGAATAATGTTTTTCAAATTTAAGAAGATTAGTGATGCAAAAATGTTTTGTGATTGTCGATTTTTTTAAACTAATAAATAATATGTGTAAATTCATTACACGCGATGGATTTAGCGATTAATCTAATAAAATTAGAATAACCATGTGTTTTCAATGTTAAAGTTGCTAATTTTTATTTTTTTAAATATGAAATTAAAGCTTGTCATTCTGCTTTTAAAACATTAAATATTTAATTTTAACTATAAATTTATGGAATTTTTCTAATTTAATTCTTTTTTATATCCAAGTCAAATTTATCAAATTCTGTATCTGAAAATCTTATACTAGAAAAGTTCTATTTTGATATCTTAACTACTTTTTGAGAAACTCACTGTGCGATTTAAAAAAATAATAAATTATTTATATAAAATATATTTAAAGTACAGTTTAAAATACTAATTAAATATGTATAATATGTTATCATATTTTATCATAAGATACCCTAAAATGTATCAGCTTTTATAATAGTAAAATTTAAAGGTATTATTGCAACTTATTATCAGTATATTAAATGTCTTCACACATAGAAAAGTGTTTATAAAATTTTAAATTAATTTAACATAATTTTCTCAACAATGCTTTTCTAGCTTTAACATGGAATAAAATATTTCGAATTATATTTTGATTTCACATAATTTTAGCTGTAAGTTTCAGTTTCAATAAAAAATAATTTAAAAGAGATTAGCAGCACACAGTAATGAAATCGAAAAATTCTTCAATCATTTTTCTCTTCTTTTCCTTCCTAATTCTTAGTAAACTGTCCATTTATTTCACACTGAATCCTATTTAGTTTATTACTAAATCAATTTAATAATCAAAGAAAATAAATTATAAAATATTAAGAGTTTTAAAATGTATTAACAAAACTTCCTGTAAATATTCCTCTAAAGAAATAATTCTTAAAATAACTAGGCTTTTTCAAAAAATCTTAATTAAAAAAATTAAAAAAAAACAATATAAAATTAATTTTTTTAGATAGAAGTAATCCACAAATTGCTCTCTTCTATTACAATATTTAAAGTCATAATATACTTCATAATTAATAATCTATATATTTTGAGTGAATACATACATTCTAATCTTTATATTAACTATTATTATGATTATAATAAGATATTTATTATCATGATAATTTAGAAAAAGCTATTGCAAATAATTGATTGAATATTTCCTCATTTTTTAAATAGTCTGAAACTGAAATTAATTATAACTTATTATAAATTTTCACAACATATACGTAATTCAATTTATATATTAACCTTGTATCACACAAAAAGAAAGTATATTATAAAGTATGTGAAGACTTGAGCTTAATTTACACTATGATTATTTTCTAACTTAAACCTCTTATTTCATTGGACTTATGAGGATGCAAGGGGGTTATTCAGTATGCTATTTATCTACAGTTTTTTCTCAACCAAAATGATTCCCCTAAGTTTGGTAAAAGATAACACAAAATCAAAATATTACCAAAGGTTGCGCATTTAGTCAATCGATTTTCCATTTCTTTGCTGAAGATATCAAAGTGTCTTCAAACGTTAGAAACACGAACATTCACAACAGATACAAACGTGTATAAAATAGTAAATATAATGAACGTCAACCATCACTTTTTCAATTGACAGAGTGTCCAGCAAGACAGAAAAAGCAAATTGTACTAACAAGGTATTTTGTCTCTTGAGGCATATTCTTATGAAAATTGCTTTGTATTTATTTTACAGCAAAATTTAACGACATAACATTCATCCGTTATTCTATGTACAAGGTAAACAAGAAATTACTTGTCATTCTTGCGCTACCATTCAATGAAATGAGAATAAGTATTCAGTTCAATGTATGGCGTGGTTGAGATACCGCTCAGTCGAGAGTAAAAATATCAATCGTTATAAAAGAAGATCCTTAGCACACATTCGTCAATCGTAATTCAAACAGTATTGACAGTATGCAAGAGAAATGGATGTGTCTAAAGAGCTCGCTCAATGTTGTATACTTTAAAAATTCAAAGTGGGCTTATCAACTGCTGCATCAAAGTCGAATATGTCAAGCATTCAGGGATATTGCTGTGAGTGAATGTACGGCAAGACATTGGTTGCTCAAATCTACGTCGGGAGATATATTCTTCTGCACCCAAGCAAGATTATGCTTTATGTCTGGTGTATTACTTGCCAAATGGTTCACAATGAGCTGCTTACAACTGTCAAATGATCATTGTTGATCTGTACTCGAGGCAATTGGGAACGTGTTCAACAGGAATTGTAACTGAAGGAGTCAGCTCTGATTAATCGCAAGGATGTACTGTCGTTAGGCGATAACGATAAGATGCATATAGCATTTGTGACCAGGACTACCATACAGCGAATTAATTGGGGAACTTTGTGGCTTCTTTCTTACTCACTTGATCTTGCAGAATTAGATTAGCACCTCTTCTATTCCTTGGATAATCATCTTCGTGGAAAATCCTTCACGAATGAATCACTCATCGACTTTGTGCTCAAAATCCAGAAGTTTTACCGGCAGAGGATTGCATAATTGAAGACACATTGGCAGAGGTGCTGGATAATAATGGTGATCACTTCTAGAACTAAAAATAAGTTTCAATTTCTCTAGGTCATGTTTTTGGGTCATTAGAAATGGGAAGAATTGTCTTGTTTACCTTATAAGACCATCTCACTTTTAAATTTATCTTCATAAATTATGAAAGCAAGGTCAAATTTCAACTCAGCTTATTAACAACTGTGAAACAAATAGTGCTGTAATTCTCAAAAACATCTTTTACGTAAGAAACAATGATCACAGGTTTCTTATCTAAGGAATGAATCAAATAAGAAATCATAATTAAATCATGTAAGCTAATGGAAATATTATCGTCAACATTTTATATGCAGCCCAAGATTTCAAGATTTTTAAAATTGTGAAGTCAATAAGAGAGAGATAGCTTTTTTTATATGTTGTTTCACTAATATTTAATTTAAACTATAAGTGGTAAAAATGAATATTATTGTAAGAGTTTTAGGTGCATAATAATAGAAAAAATTGAATATGATGCTACTCACTATAGTAATGGAACAAACAATTGTGTTGTCAAAACGTACTTCCTTAAAATATCAAATAAGCATATTATCGGCATTCCACTATGTACTATATAAGGATATATTTTATGGCGAAAAATATGTCCAAGTTTAATTGTTAAAGTAAGCCCAAGTTCATCCAAGTACTTGGACTGTATACAAATGTGGATATAAAAGTATTTTTAATCGTAACTTTTAATTGATAAATATTTCACAATTTATATGATTGATATCTAGAAAAAAGAGTGCTTTTTTTAAGAGTTTTTCATCAGAAAGATAAATACAAAAATAATGACATTTTACTTTATAAATTCGTATAAACGTAGAAATCTTCATTTTTGAAAATAGTAGTGATATTTGAAAATTCATTATTTCTGATTTCTAAAAACGTTTTCATAAATTTAGGAATAAATAAAATTGCTTTCTAAAAAACTGCTTCAATTTTCCTCATGAGAAAATTGTTTTTAAACATGATTCTTAAATACTGAACTGATTCAAATATTCTGAGAAAAATCCTTTTCGAAATTATTTTAGAATAGCTGAAAAAGTATTTCCTAAGTAGAGTCTGATGAGCAAAC
This sequence comes from Latrodectus geometricus, assembly GCA_026290005.1. Taxonomy (NCBI): domain Eukaryota; kingdom Metazoa; phylum Arthropoda; class Arachnida; order Araneae; family Theridiidae; genus Latrodectus; species Latrodectus geometricus. Next base: position 69,743 of record JAPDSC010080458.1, read on the forward strand.
ATTTAAATTTCTGGTTCTTAAAAGTTTCTTATCTTTATTTTACTCCTTAGGCAGATAATCTCGAATGAAATTGAAGATCAGTAAAGAAAATAGAAAAACTTAATGCTTTTGAAAGGGAGAGAACTGTGTTCGAAGTATTTGTTTTATTTTTGGTAGCTGCAGGCAAAATGGTACGATTTTTATGTGAATTTAAAATAGAAGCAATTATATTAGTTTCCTTGTGTAAGGTAGCACTTTGTAATCACTAGGTGTTAAAGAATCCGATTTATTTTTACATGTACTATAAGTGTTTATTTTATTTTTTTAAATGAAAAATATTTCCAATGCTTTTTTCTTGCATTCAGATTAGGATAAGTTGTTTGATTAGTAATAATCTTTTTGTATTTCTGTTTATCTGTATTAATCTCATTTATATCACCTAATTATTTACATTATTTAAAATAAAGCACTTGAAAAATATATCTCATTTACACATTATTTTATATCTTTTATCTACCTAATTAATTAGATATGTTAATGAAATCATTGTATACAAAAATCTATGGAATACCTAATTAAAGTATCCAGATTTAATTACTATAAATTAAAAAGTGTAAAATTTGTTAGTTTGAAATTCATGTATCAATATAAAATACATATTAAAAAAATCGCTGATAGTCTTAATGTTGACATATCTCTTTGAACTAAAATAACTTCTTTTTCCAAATAGACTTGAAAATTAAATTATGTCCACTTAATAAGCTTTGTCTCTTGTAAACATCACTACTATTTTGTAAAAGTATCTCAACTTTAGTCTTAATTATTTTGGTTTAAGAAACAACACTTCAATTATAATTGACACATTTAAATTAAGAACTCTTATTTCTTGTAAAATTAAGTGGCTGATGTTAGTTGAAAATAATGTAATCTCTTTATTATTTGATGTAAAGTTTTTAATGCAATTAAGTTAAGCGTCGAAAGCTTTAGTTAGTTAAAAATTGTTTCATAGAAACTTGGAGTACTTAAGTAAGTAGAAAGTGAGAGAGCTTTAAATAATTATTTCAAAGAAAATGCTATAAGATTAAATACTTAGCGTATTTATTCTTTAAATATCTTGGATATAATATTTTAAATCAGATTATACTTTTAAATAATTATTCAGAATACCCAATTTTGGCTTCAAGAATTCAAAATTATTTGGATGGTTGAATTTTACTTATGTAATTGAAGAATTAGATTTTATTTTGACAGTTATATAGATATTATATATATATATATATATATATATATATATATATATATATAATGTGTACACGAACATGTATTTTATGTAGGATTATATAGGAATTAAATAAATCATATATAATCCTATTAATAATAAATCCTTATCATTTTATAATTAATAAATAATAAACATTAGGTTTGTACAACATAATTTCTTTTAAAAAAGAATTTTTTTTAAACATAGTTTACTAATAATATGCATTGTATTTAATATTACATGAATGAAAATTAGCTAAAAAAGAGCTTAATTTAGCAATTGAGAAATTAAAATACACGTAAAAATATAAGATAAAACTAATATCCGCTTTTTATTCATTAAAACTTTATTTATGTTTTTTATATTACATGAAAGTAGATAGTTCAAATTTTTCAAGTTGAATTAACTATTGTTATGAAATGAAATGAGTGAAAAAAATGAAGTTTTACTCTAAATTTTGGCAAATGTTTGCAATATTTAATTAAATATCATTGATTTCATTTTGAGAAACTTCTTTTTTTTAAAAAAAATATTATAATTATATTTTTTAATAATTTTTATTTGATGGAATTAGATTTATAAAATGAATGTAATTGGTAAATCATTTTTTCTGTCAATTTTGTATAAAAAGGCTTTTAAAGTACTCATTTCTTAACCAATAAATATATTTAGAGATTTTAAATAATTTTTTTGATTTTAGTTTTTTATATAATTATTTTGACATATTTTATAATTATTGTTTTTCATCACAGTTTATAAATTAGAAGGTTATTAGTATACTTTATTGGAGCACTTAGTTAAATATGGGGAATTGTATATAAGTCGCTATTAATTGCTGTTAGTTAACACAAATTTGTTTGTTACAAACTTATGCAAATTTTAAAAATTAATAGAGATTTCAATAAACTTTATAAGTTATAGAAATACTGTATTATTTAAATTATAGGTTAACTAATTTTCAAATTTGAATAGCAATAAAGGTAGACATTTTTTTTATATTTTTCTATAAAATGATATTAACTAGATTATTCCGAAAGCAAAGATTCATGAAATAAGAAAAGTTTCAAAATGTAGAAGACTTAAGTTAAATTATAAATTATTAACTAAATGTAAAATAATTAAGTTAAATACAAATAAATTGTAAGCGAAAATAATACAATTCTTACAAAAATATAGAAAAATATTAACGACTTATTTGGCATCAAAAATTAATATTTTTATCATGACATTTTAATTATTTTTATTCTTGTAATTACAATTTCTGAAACAATTATAGTTATTAAATAGCTTAAGGTCGAATATTTGTATGACGTAAGAAACACGTGATTTGCTCCTATTCTGTTATATTTTGGTAGATACAGCTGAATATATTTGAAATTATTTTAATGTATTTAATGATAAAAAATATTCACAATAGAATATGAATTTTACAAAACTCGAAACAATATGTGTGTAGCAAAGGTATATTGGACTTCTACATTGAAAACATTGTTCAATATTCACATTTATTATCTTGTGAATCTTGCATAATAAAGAAAATATATTGTTTGTGGAGCAATGCTCAGTTTATCAGTGCTGTCTTTCTTTTTAGTTGTCATAAGCGAATATTATGAATTATTTTCTTTTATTGTTTTTAGAAGATATTGTGTTAATATCGAAATGCTAATCATAAGTGTTTGAATGTTGGTTTTTCAATTATCTTAAGTTCATAATTAAAATTAAAAACGTTATGTCTAAGCAAACTTATATTTTTTCGCTCTCCAAAATATTTTTTGATAAAAATACATGTAAGGCATGTATGCTAAAATATATAAATTTCCTTCACTTCAATTAAAGTATGTCATATTTTTAATGAAATTTCTAATTTAAATATATCAATTTCAATTTAAAGTACACTTTTTTAAAGTTAATCATCTTGATTATAGGAAAATTATTTTTATGTAATTAATTTGTAAATAAATCATCGTCTTTTAGTGTTTCATAGAAAGCGTACCATTTAAATACTTTGCAAAGTTTCATTATACATTTATTAGTTAAAATATTTATGAAATAAAACAAATTATTTCCAAAGCCTATAAAATTTCGTTACTTAATCTAACTGAGAAGTTGAAAGGAAAATGTACTTAAAGAAAGCTATGGTAATAGGTGAAGTTTAGAAATTAACTTTGCTGCTAAGTACTCAACCCTTATCACTTTTCTTAGATTCTTATGCTAATTATATTAAGTTACAAAGCAGGATTCTAAAGTGATGGAGATAAATCTAAGCCATCTAGCTTCATTAGCGACCCCTGTTCATTCAATTAGATTCTGCCAAATACTAAACATTGCCGAGATTCTAAAAATAGCTTACAGGAAGGCAAAGGAATTCTTATTATGGTTTAATTAAAATGTGAAAAAGCTTTTCTGGACTTCTCTATTTAAAAACAATTTAAAACTCATCAGAAAAATGAGTATTAATTTATTTTTAAATTTGTGCATTTAATATATAATTGATATACTTTTCTCTTATTAAAAATGACAAAATTTCTCGCATAAACATGACTGTTAGAAATACCATGTTACCTTCATTTATGTATGTTATTTTATCCGTACTTTATATTAATTTTATAAAAATTAAATTAAAAAATATTGCTTAAAATTCTTCATTTTCAATATTTTTCAATATTCAATATTTTTTTTTTAAAAATCTTTTAAGTTAAGGAATTTTACGTAAAAAGCACACAAAAAATATTCATGCAAAAACACACTTCTTCACATAAATATAAATAGTTTAAAATAAATATTTATGCTTTTCATTAATTTATATATTTTTTGTAAATATTATACTTTATATTTTTTCTTCACATACGTTTTGATGATGATAGATATTTGTATTGAGGTTTTGTAATTACTCTATTTTTAACAGTCATAATAATTTAGTTGATTAAAAAATATAATTTAAAAGTAAATAACGTGGGACATTCTTCTAAAATTTTCTTATATTTCAATGCCTAATTTAACAAAATCAAAAAAAAATTTAAATAAATCATTAAATTTCATTAAAAGAATTTAAATATTTATTGTAAAGTTAAGATTAAAGTAAAATTGTTTGTATTATTTTGTTCTTTGGAAGAGATTTCAACTTTGGAAAATAAAGATTAAAAAACTCAGATATTAAGACTCATAATTTGAGTGTCTTTATAATCCTGCACTATGTGAAAATTTAAAATACTTAAAACGATGTAGAATTAAGGAATATGTTGAACATAAATATGAATACTATCTAAAAGGTTCTAAAAATATTTATTTTAGTAACTTGTAAATCTGGAAGAGAAATTAATATTAGTTTGGGGAAAAAGTAATCCATTATTTTTTCGGTAGACGTCTGTTGTGATCGTGATCTCGTGAGGTATCTATCAAACAATTTCAGATTTATGCTCATTGGAAAGGTGACATTTGACACTAAAATGTCCTCTTGCGGTTTTTTGTTTGATTAATTCAGTTACGAGTACAAGGTTTTAAAAATGGAAGACAACAAACAGAAAATTCGATACATTTTCGTTTTTCTCTTGTTACGGCGAAAAAGATAGCAGGGTGGCTAAAATTGTGAAAGGTGTTTATCGTCCTATATAAGACTGTAACAACCAGTTACGTACAATTTTTGTTTCGTCGATTCCGTTCGGGTATTTTTGATGTTAGAGATGCACCTCGCATGTGGATACAGCATCGTCGAAAATGTCTATAAAATATCAAAAATTTTTGAAGTTAACCGCATGTCAGCAGTCGTAACGCCAAAACCTAAAAATCTACATGAAAGCTGTTTCAAACCTTTTTACAAAGTGAATCCAAAAGAAGTTACATAACGTTAACGTAAAAGTAATGGATTTCTTTTTCCCCAAACTAATATATGGGAAAAAATTTGTGATGTGAAGGTAGTGATGTTTTCAAAATTACCACTGAATCAAGTTGCTACCGTTTTAGCGTAGAGTCTTATGTTACAATCACAGCTGTGAAAAAATTAATTCATGCGGAATAAAGTTTTGGGCATAACAAAAATATGTATTTATGAATGAGTTCTCAGAAGTTTGGTTATGAGTTAAATGGTCTGTTTGAGCACTTTACTTCCTTTAGGTTATTTTCCTTAAGGTTTATACAGTTATTTTTTTGTATTATTTGTGTTATTTGTATTTGCATGTAACAAGAAACAAAGTTTTTGTTTTATAACGATGTCCACATTTCTATTTCTAACAATAATGAGATTTCTATTGAAAATATGTATTAAAATGACAAGTACTTCATGATTTTATTTCATTAATATTTTACAATTATTAAAACAAAGTCTGTAGCTAGCATATTAGTCAATTTTTAAATCCTAATAATTTGTGTCATGTTAATTTTTTTATGTTATAAAAAGTCAGTAAATGCGAATGGTAATAAAAATCTATAAAATAAAAAATGTTTTTACTGATATGATTAGAAGAAAGGGTTAGAATGTTATACCTTGTAACTTTTTCTTTTTAATAATATATTTATATTTTTTCATATATAAATAATGCTGTTCAGAATAAATTAAGTTATTATATATTAATCAAACACAGATTTGTTAAATGTTTTTTTCAAACTTTTACAAAAAACATTTACATTTTTGAATGTCATAAAAACAGAAATTTTTAATTATGTAATTAAAAACTATGCAAACATTTACTTAGTTGTATGAACACTGCAAAAGTTCTAATGAATATATTGCTATTAAGAAAGAGTTTCAAATAAAATCTGTAAAAAATCATTTTTATGGAATTGAAAATAATAATTAGTTATATATAAGTAAGCCAAACTTGATAAAATAATAATATTTTCAGCAGAAAAGAAAAGTAAAAGAGTATTAATACTGTTAACAATAAAATAATTATGAAATACATGAATAAAGTAATTATTTTTTTAAATTTTTATATTTTTGAGAACATAGAGAAATTTTAAACATTAAATGATTGATGATTTTAAAAGAAATATTTTTTTTTAAATTTTTGAATACATTTTACTAACAACAAATGCAATTATATTTCAACCATACATTCATTAAAAACATAAATCATTTTAATTTTACATAACAATAAAAACTAAAACAAATTTTATTTAATTTTTTATACCAATGATAACGAGATGAATTTTATTGAATCTCATTCTTAAATTAATAAATAACTTATATAAAAATGAAATTATATAACTTTGAGAGATTAGTTTTCTTAAAATTTTTTAAGTTATTTTCCTTTAAAATTCCTCACATATATGTTACTAGTGAGAGTATATTACTTTCCCATTATTTTTTATTAAAATGGATAAACTAAATATTAAAACAATTTACATTTCTGATATTTATGTTATCTTTTTGGAATAATATATAATAAAAAAGCTCTTGTATGTTTCGAAGTAATATGCTATCTGTTGATCCAAATTTAAATAAACAATTAAACATTATCACACAAAAGCCGAAATGAAACAATGAAGGGAAAAGAGCAGGATACGCAGTTAAATAGGCAGCAAAAATGCATTCCCACGGAAATTAGAGGTTATGCAAATTTCATTATATCTACGTTGCATATGGAAATCATGAGATGCTCAAGGAGAGGGTTAGTTTTGTTATATAATAATTGCTTAAAATCGTTCCAATCCATCAAAAATTTGTTATTACATATGAAAATACTTTCCGAAAATGGAGTGCCATAGTTTAATTGAAAATTTCCTAGCAATTTCCTAGCTTTTAATTTAAAGGAAATACTTAAAATGAATAAATTAAATATGTTGAAAGAGACTTTTCCCTTTTGGTTTATATATTCTTTCAATAAGAATTGTTTCCCAAATCTGTAAAATGAGAACTATACATGTTTGTTAGAATGAAAAATTCGGATACAAATTTCGAAATTTTGAAAATTTCCGCAAATAATCTCTACAAATAATTTTTTCTCTTACAATATTATATATATATATATATATATATATAT
>JAPDSC010080458.1:86960-117951 GCA_026290005.1 Latrodectus geometricus
ATATATATATATATATATATATATATATATATAAAGAAATAAGTATTTTATAATGAAATTATACATTAGATTCCCATACATTATAAAAATTAATAAACACACTAAGGAATTTTAAAATGAAAACAAGAAATACATAAATGTAAATCTAGAAATGTTTTGATTTGCATTATAAAACTAGCGGAGCTACTAATGCGTTTATCAAGGCACACAAAGCTACGTAAATAAATACTCAATTATAAAAAAAACGTGTATATCTACTTATTATATCGTAGGTTCCTAACAAATATGCGAAATTCCCGAAAAATGACGTGGCATTAACTTGACAAATTTTAGAAGGTAACCTGGGTGAGAATCTCACTATTAATCCCAGTAATAAGAATTCCACTGTAAAGCAATTTTCAAATTTATAAGACTGTAACTTGGTGAAGACCATTTGTAAAAAATTAGTTGCGAAACATTCTAGATATTCTCACTTATATTTGTAACAAAAGATTTATGAGTAAAATCATGAAGATAACAATTGAGAATAGCTAATTAACTCTCTGTGAGTGAGGTGTCACTTTGTTCTACTGTAATTGTGTAAGCACCGTAGAATGCACAATTGGCATTAATGAGTATAGACTATCAAACAAGTTACTTATTTAACTGTCATGTCTCAAATTCATCTCTAACCGTATCAGGTATTGCTTATTTTTTCAATCACAAGCTTCATAGCACATAGAGGATCCATCAAAATGAACAATTGCTGGTTGACATGTAGGTTCCATAGATTCATGAGATTTTCACATGAATGAGCGATTAATAATGTTATTCTATTTCCCATATTTCCATACGTACAAAACAATTGTAACTCGTCAACCCAAGCAACATGCTTCCAGTGATTGAATGTCTAATGACATTAATGACGAATTCAGATTAGAAGTTTTGCTCCACACTACAGCGGTACAGTGTGAAATTTTGGTTACTGAATGTCCACATTAATGTTAGTCTAATGAACAGTTCTTACGCTGACACTTATCGATACTCCAGCTCTAAAATAATTAGAAATTCCAAAAAGTGTAGATATTAACGTACAGAAAAATAGAAGACTCTTTCATGTCAATAAATTAATTAGAAATTTTGCATAGAAAATATTAAGTAAGACTTATGTCAAATGAGCTACGAACAAAATGTGAAAAATACACATAGTTTTAGAAGAGTTCAAATCTGAGCTATGAAAATAGAACTTATATAGAAGTTTAAATTTTTATAAGAGCAATTAATATATAAAGAAAGAAAAATATATTATATATTTAGTAGTAATCATTGTCTATATAAACCTTTTACAGAAACTCATTGTTATTATAGAAACGCTTCGAATACAGTAAAAATATTCTGGTATCTTAGAATCTCAATGATTGTAAATAGGGGAATTACGTCAAAAGTGTCTTGAGTGGGTAGATAAAGATCATAAATATTGTGTGAAGAAAAAGAAAGCTAAAGAAGTTTTAAATGAAATAAAATGTTTTAAAATTATTAAAGAGAGATAAGGATTGGAGAGTGATTTATGTAAGTATGTTGAAGGAAATTAGCATTTCTAGAATACATATAATTTGAAAATACATTATGAATGAAAGAGAAAAGTGTGAGATATATAATTGTAAATAATGTGTACTTTTTCTAATACATTTTAATATTGAAGATGGTCAAGATAAAAAAATTGTGTTATTTATCTAACATTGAATCTTAAATTTGTATACGTAAAAACCAATTTTTAAAGTAAAATTTGAACTTTTACGAATAGTTATTTGATGAAAAACCTTTAATAGATAGTATTGTTAATTAAAAAAATATTTGATCTTAAACTTTTAGCTTAATATTACTTAAAAAATGTCATTAAATTACATACAATATTTTAATAAACTTGCAAATATTTGTATATGGTTATTAAATTATGTTTATTTTTACAAAAATTTTTATTTTATGCTTCTTTTTATGAATTTTCAAAACATCATTTGTATTAAATAAATTTATTTATTTTCTTCATTTACTTTATAATAATTGTAATAAAAATTAAATAAAGAGATTCTTATTTATTTACTAATTTTCATAAGTTAAGTATTTGTTTATTTAGTTTTTATAATTAATGTATATTTGTTGTATAACTGAATTAATTCTATTATACAAAAAATATATATTTATTAAAAATAACATATAAGCAATTTTTGATTTCAGGAAATAAATTCTAATATTTCCATATTTTGATTTAGATATTTTTTTTTTCAAATTAAATAAATGCTTCCTTTGACCATTATTTGATAACTCACAACTTCATAATATTCTGCAATTATCTTTTATTAAAATTGTTGGCAGACTGAAATACTTCTTTTCTTAATCTAATAAAAAGAATACATATTTATATTTTGCCCTTAATATTACTTATATTTTTGAATAAATTAATTTGAGTTTGCTAGACGTAATAATAAAGACTGCCACAATCGTTTTACAGATATCTAGTCCTGTATTTTGTCTTTATTCAGACCTGTATTTTACCTTTATGCTGTCACTTCTACAATTATGGTTTCATTGACTAAACCAACTAAAAGAACAACAAAGCAATATCTGGCTAATATAGAGATATATATTAAACATTTTTTAATTTGAAAAATTGGATAAATGAATATAAACATTTTCATTGTAACTAAGAAAGCATTTATAAGTTTCTCTGTAAACATAAATTGTAGTTGATATACTTATATGAGTTAATCTATTATAATAATTTTTATAAACGCGATTGATGTTTAACTCTTCTTTCAAACTTAATCTCTAAATTCTTTTAATGAGGGAAATAAAACTTTTTATTTAATTAAAAATGTTCTAAATATAAACTTTTAAAAGCTATATATAATAATATTTGTAAATAATTGAGTTCAAACATGCGTCATCAAAATATCGTATTTGTGAGTACATTGTTTCTCTAATTACAAATAAATGATTTTAATGCTTATAGATTTACCATTATCCATATTCTTCATTCAGTTTCAAAAGAAATCTTTCATAGCATATCAAATAAGGATTTAATTGACCAAAAGGTAGAAAATAAAAGACGTGATTTCCTAGCCATTGTTCTGTCTTAAAGCTCATTAAATCGGCAACTAAAAATCGATATTGAAGATAATCTTCATTGATTTTTCTTGAAAAATGTATTCACTTACAATATCGATTCAGTTTTCTGTTGGGTTAAAAAATTCTTTTCCTTCGAGGTAATAGTTTAATTTTTAACGTTAATGTTGTAGAATATTCAAGAATAACTTTAAAGGAAATTTCGTTTTACTGTTTAGGGATTACCACTTTAAAGTATAAAAAAGTATATTGTGTTAAATATGTATATAATTATTTTTTTAACTAACTAAAATAAAGTATTTATTTCTTGAATACATTTTTGCTGTAAAATTTATCAAAATTTTATAAAAATAAAAGAGATTAAATGAAAAAAAATTATTTATTATATTACTCAAAATCTAGTAGAAATGAAATCTTTCAAATGTTAATGATATTAAATTATTAGTACAAGATATTTTGCGGAACATCTGGATAGAAAAAACATTAGAAATATCACTTAATATCTTATAAAAATAAATTAAATACAGCAAAAAATTTCGAAATAATTCATTTATTATATAATCTTTGATTACAATCAATATTCAATTTCTAAAGAATAAAAAAGTAACAAGTGTCACATCAAAGTAAAAAAAAAGGAAACTACAGAATAACTGTGTATTGTTTTGCTTTATTAAAATTACTTTTGGTAATCAAGTGTTTATTTTATGAAGAATTATATTTTAATATATTTTTCAAATAATCATAAATTAGAAATTTATCTCCCAATGAACAGGAGCACGAAAATTGAAACTCTAATTGCTAAATTATCAGTTTGAATAGTTTATAATTAATTATTGTGTGTGAAAATAGTAATTTAAATTTAATTTAGTTAAAACATATACTAAAATATATAATTCCAATTTTTATACAAGTTTTCATTAATTAAAGGCTGCTATTTTACGCTTTTTGATTTAAGTTTATAATTAAGAAAATATTTATTTTTAGAAATTTGTTTAAAAACTTTGTTTGCATACCTTTCAAATTGGAATTATGTTGTTTAATAATCATTTGGAGAAAAGGAACCATGATGGTCAAATTAATTTTTAATACTTGTCTATAAAAATTTCTTCTGGAAGCCAAATACACAGAAGATGTTAAAGAAGTCTTACAATTTTCTGATTTTGAATTCTCTATAATGCTGTACCAAATGTGTTCCCGTAAAGAATACACCAAAGATGTTTCGATTCATTATTTATGTATATTTATGATTATAATAGTGACTTTTAATTTTTTTGTTCAGATGTTGCAGTGTAAATTGCTTATTTTGCAATTATTGAATTTCTATTAATAATTAATTAATTATTGAAAAAATTAATTAATTATTGAGTAATTATTGAAAAAATTTGAAAATGCAGAAAATTTTTTATAGGAAACAAAAGCACAAAATTCTTGTGTATTATCTTTTTCGATTGCTTACAGAAAATATTTAAAAATTGCAATTGAATAGATATTTTACTTCTATATTTATTTCACATAAATAGTTCATTTATTATTAACAATAGCAAAATTTTTGTGCTCATAATCATTTACATTAATTTAGGAATATTTACATCATCAAAAAAATTCTTATACATGCCACACATATATATCATAGAGTGAGATTTCATTTTAATATCTATAAGCTCATATCTATACCTATGTATATTAAAATATCTCTCTTGAAATCAGCTACATATGTGTATTTAGTTTACTTTCGTTATATATACAGGTAATTATCAAATTAATGGAAACACCTTAGATTTTGAAGGAATCCTTTATTAATATGGCATAGGACCGCCTTTGACATTTAATACAGTCTGGATTCGCCTGAGAATCGAATCGTACAGATTCTGAATAGTATTCAGAGAAATATTGTACTACTCTTCATGGAGATATTGTGAAAGTTCCGTGAGAGATGCCGGTGGAGGATATCGACTCCGGATTGAAAGATATTAAATAGACCACAACGGATAAATTATATAGAGGTATGGGGAATGTGCGGGCCAACGTAGATATTCCACTTTATCCTCATGTTCAATAAACCATGATTGGACAACTCTGATGGCATGAATGAAAGTATTATCATCTTGGAAAATTCCATCTCCTGAAGGAAACAAAGCTTGCATTATAGGATAGACCTGATCAACTGAAACTACTTTATACTTATCTCCAGTGGTCTTTCCTTTCAGGGTTACGATTGGACCAGCAGAAAACCATGACACGGCTGTCCATACCACGATCCATCCACCTCCATGCTTGACAGTTGGAATGAGGCTATCAGGATCATACGCTTGTGTAGGTGTTCTCCAGACATGTACCCGTCCTATTGTGGGGAAAAGTGTGAAAGATGATTCACCTGAACATATAACTGTCTTCCACTTATTCATCGATCAGGTTTTGTGGTTGTGGCAGCATTATACATGACGATTGGCATAAGCATCTGTGACAAGTGGCTTGGGAATTGCTGTTCTGTCGTAGATATTCTCTTTATGAAGGTATCTCCTAATCACTGGGGAATCCAGATGCTGATTGAGCTCTTTAGTTACATTGGCTGCAGTTGTTCTCTTTTAAGACATAACAATTCACTTTAATACCCGTTGGTCTCTTTCACTCAGTTGCTCCTTCCGCCGCTATTTTGCTTTGCTGAGCCTGTCTTTCCCCGTTGTGTGTATGATGTCCTGACTTTAGACACAGTACCTCTAGAAACATCTAAGATCTGGGGTGTTTTGGTCACTGTTGCTCCAGCTAATCTGGCTCCTACAACTTTTTATCTCTGAAAATCTGTGAGGTCTGTCAGCTTACGCTTCTGACAAAAATTCAAAACGTAGACAACTCTGATAAAGCTCTCTCATACTACCTAATATATGCATTTTTTATATTAAAAAAATCTGGTAGCCAAGATTATATTTTAATGCTTACGAAGCGAATTCTTAAATGTCCCTTTTATTCACAACCGTTTCCATTATTTTGATAATCCTCTGTATATACACTGCTCAAAACAATTAAAGGATATTGTAAGTTTTATAAACAAAATAAAGATGTAAGCGAAATGTTTTTTGACAAAAATGGAAGAAGGGAATCATAAATGCAAATTTTTCTGATTTTCAAACTGTGGAGTATGCTAATTTTGAGTTTGATGTCAAAAACGTCGCTTCAGCGGCAGTGACTGAAATTTGTTTTTCAACTGAATAAAAGACAGTGAAGATAAGCATGATACGCATTCAGTGACTGCTTTGTTTCGATAAGTACGATGTCTCTCCGAATCATCAAAGATTAGTCACTGATAGTTGATATGATACCTTAAGAATATTTGTGAATTGAAATGTTTATTTTTATATACAGTTTAAAATTGAAGGTAAAATAAATGATATGACTAATCCATAAAAAATACAAAATTTATTAATTCATTTTTTCAAATTATTTTTAAAGTTTATCATAGAATATTTTGATGTTATGATAATTAATAAGTTAATCCATGAAAATTACTAAATTAAATTTCAAGTGTTGTAATTTTAAAAATAATCCCTCCATTGTTTTATGTTCTAATAGAAATAATATTTTGTTCATTATGGCAATTAAAACGTTAATATTAGAAAATTCTGCGTTTAATAATTTTAAATTACTATTTCTTACTAGTCAGAAAATTTTAAAAATAATCAAAAGGTTTTGATAAATTCTTCCCAAAAGTGTTTCTTAAAAGTTTATTAGTAACTATGAAATTTCTAAAATTTTTATCTTGCTTACTATAATTATTTTATGAAGTAAATGATGTTTTAACATAAATCAAACTTAAAAACTTTTTTAATATTTTTATAAATTTTCGAAATTTATACAATTGTAACAATTATTTTTAATAAATATTTATCACCTATCGATATCCTTTTCTTGATTATACTAAATGTTTCATATTAATCAAAAAAATAAGTTTGACTATTGAATTTGTATAAAATATAAACCAATGCTATTAATACTGATATAGAGTAAAATTTCTGATAATATTAAATATGAGTATCAAACTTCAATCATGGTAAATAGGAGTAACAACTAAAAATCTGAGTTGTAAATCAAATATTAAATTATATGATGTAAACAGCTAAAAAATTGTTAATTAAATTTGACTTAAAGTTTTATTTAAGTTTATTACATGATTTTAACAAGTTAAATCTGTACAAATGAACTTTAAATAAAAAATTAATAAGTTAAGTATTATATGATTGATCATTATCATATTTGAATAATCATCACAAACCAACTCCCTACAGATTTGCTTGTAACGGAAAGATAAGTTATTCGCATTCTTTTCAAACAAAATCCTTGAGTAATCACAAAGTTAGGAAGCTAATATTAACTCTCGGTTGAATGGTGACGTATATTAAAAGCTTAACAAAACTCACCATCTCAAATAGATTTCTTTTTAATTCGAAGAAGATTAAGAATACTTTCGAGGGAAGATTATTACAAACATTCATCTTGAGAAAAATTATGGAAATCGATAGGAAAACGGTAACAATACAAATGTGTTTATTCAGTTTCTTTATTTTATAAAAATAATTAAATAACTTTACTTCTAATCTAACAAAGGATTAACAGCTTTTCCTAAAATTAATGCCTAAGTGAATTCATTAATTATTGTAAAAATACTTCAAAATAAATAATAACTATTTTATTTATATTATAAAAAATTAAGGCATTTTCAAAACTTTAATACTTTTGTTTATTAAAAAATACTTAAATTAACGAATAAGGGCTCTATTAATAAATTTTATAAATTAATGAGCTCATGAATTAATTCAGAAAGGTAAGTGGAAACTAAAAAATTTAAAATTCCTATAATAGACTTGAATATTCTATAAAATGTGCCCTTTATCAATATCGCTCACCATTATATTTCTGAATCTTAAAGTAATGTTTATCTGTCAAAATATGCAGTGTTTTATTCTGATACCAGAAAGTGAATACTTCCAAATATTCTAGTGGCAAGTTCAGTTTTAATAGTTGCATAAAAAAGAATCCACTTGTTACATTATTATCAGAAAATATATTACATAAAGGGATCTCTATCAGAAAAATCAGTGCAAAATTAATGAAACTTTTCACTGTTAGAATTAATTACATAGTTTATTATAGAAATGAGATGTAACTAAAATAATTTTTAACATAAAAAATTTTTGAAAATATTTTTTATTACTATGTAAATAACGATTTTCAATGCTTACATTTATCTTAAAATTAATTTTTAATGTATAGTTTTGTGATATAAACATAGGATATAAAATTTACTGAAATACTTAATTTGGCCAGAAATTTAAAGAACAAATTAAATAAAATCTTGAAAACAGTTAAGTTAATATAGTTTTTACATCCAGATTGCTTATGGTTGGTTCATGGCGTGTGAAAAGGGGTATATATGATAGTCAAATATATCAAAGTATTAACAAATATCAATTTTCGATAATCTTTCCAAATTTTATGTTTGTTGACATTAATTTTTATAAAAGATATTCACTTCCTAAAAATAATCATATTTCACATAATGAGAAAAAAAAGCATTTTAATACAATATGTACTCAAACCAAATAGTTTCGAGCCAAAATAAATAAAGTCTTTATCCATTCATGGCATTATTTTAAAGCCAGTAGATCAATTCTGGATAAGTAATGAAGATACTTTACCACATATATTACAAAGACAATTCCGTATTGTAAATTAATGAAAATAGATGCTGATGAAAATATTAATGCAAAATAATCAATTAATAAAACTCAGAAGTAAGCCTTTTATTTTAGTTTCTGTCTTTTATTTTAGTTCTAAAAAAGATAAAATACTTTAAAAATTTCTCAGAAAACTGCATCTACTCATGAAATGACATTCTCAAATTCTTTAAACTCTTTTGAGTTTTTTCAGCAAGAAGCATTTTTAGTTGAAAAAAACCGCTTTTCAAACATGTTGATATTAAAAATCGATTAATTACTAGTTCAAAGAATAAAGATGTTTTTTAGAGTAAAATATAATTGCCATTTTTCATATTCTCCCTTTGATAATTCGAAAAGAGTTCCATTCCATTTGTGAAAAAATGAGGAGGAAAATTAATGCATAAAGTATAATGGATTTTTTCATATTATAAAATGAATAATGTTTTTAGCAAAAATAAAAAATAAAAAAAAAACATTTTTTTGCCGAATACGTTTGTTTAAAGAACATAATGAAAAATAAAATGTTTTTGATTGCTTTTAAAGGTATTTTTCTTGTTTTTTTTAAGGAAATTAAATTATAATGCATTAAGTTACTTTGTATGCTAAAGTTTGAAATATTATCGAAATTTTAGATTATACAATTAAAAAATAAATTTCCTTTATTTGTTTTCTTTTAAAATTATGATTTTTTCACTAAGCAAATAAGTTTAGTTATTTTTGATCACAACCTTTTGTTACTCATAATGAATATGTATACACTTTTGAGAATAATCACGAAAATTCTTAATGTACTTATAAAAATTTCATTGAATAGTACATGTAATATAAGTAAAATAAAATTACAACTAAGAATAAATAAGTTTTAGATGTCAATAACATCCACAGAAATAATATTCTTAAAAGTGTAGTGTAAAATATAATATCTAAAATTTATCATACTTGATGCTCCTAAAATATATTCATAATTCTTGCAATAAAATAACTTTATAATTCCTTAAGCAATTATCATATTTTCAAAAATTTTCAATAAGAGCATAGTTCGAGTTACATTTTATTCCTTAGACACTTTAGTTTGATAAATATCTCATAATCTTTAAAATTTTTTGGAATTTTTAACTTATCCGTAGATACTTTAATAAGAAAGAAAATTGAGACTTCAACAAATCATAATAATTCCTAGTTATGAAATAAAATAAAGGAATAAAATCTTTGTCTTGATAAGCATGCGTTGGTATACCGCCAAATTTTCTCCTTTATGTTAAATTTTATTTTTTTACAGATGTCTATTATTAGGATTCAGCTATTCATTCATGGATTATCCAATACTTTTTGGCAATATCCTTATAACGAGAAAGTGCAATACATATATTTAAAAATCAAAAGTTAATTTTTGTCACTCAAAATACAGTTTGGGGAATCCACCATTCCAATTCCATGGTGATGGTCTCTCAAAAATTCATGTCAAGTCAGACTTACAAATAGGATCACCGTTTTCTTCTTCCAAAATCGTATGATATAAAAAAGCACGTTGAATCATATTTTGCTTAAGAATTTTTTTAAGTTAACAACATGACTGTCTTTACAGAAGAATGATTTCGAATCCACAGTTTTTGAATGACTACATCAACGATTTCACTTTCACCACCAAAGACAGTAATAAGAGAGCTAATTGGTAAGAAGAAACTAAAAATTTTGCTGCAAGGATACCTAATTCAGAAATGGTTCTTATTAATATTTTTTAAAAATGAATTTCATTAATAATTATGACAAAACTAAAATATATTTAAAGGAAAATTCAAATATATCTAAAAATAAAGAAACTTGGAAGTAAATTTAGCAATTAAAATGAGAAAACATTAATTTATTAGATAATACCAAATTCTAAGCACAACTAATTTGTAAATTTATCAAAGTAATGTGCGGTATATACTAAAAACTACATTAATTAGTATAATAAAAAGTGCACAAAAATATTCAAATTTTGTAAACATTTAAAATATAAAGAAATTGTAATAATAAAGCATTTCTTTACATTTTAAATGTTTCATTAACTGTGCAACATTTTTCTTATATGCTGATAATTATTTTACTTTTACAATTTCTACTGGTATGTTCATCATGGTGATGTGACTTTATTTTGATTAAAAATATTAAAATTCATTAGTGAGCTGATTTACTTATTTTTATTAATAAATTGGAACTCCAACACAAAATTAAAATTTATAAATGTCTTTAAACATTTTGTTTAATGAACATAAACATTTTGTAAGACTACATCTGTAATCTTCAACCGTAAAATCGTTATACTATAATAGGAAAAACTCGGTATTTTGATACAATTAAATTATTCATTTGCTATTCAAAAATGATGTGTTCCATAAAAAGAACAAAATATAAAAAATATCTGAAGAAGATTTCAAGGAAGGGATAAATAATTTATATATCTTTCAAAAACTATGTGGGAAGTTTATTCAATTTAAATAAAATTTAAGTTTCATTAAGCTGACCTGCTAAAAAAATTAATTAAAACTAAAATTTTATAAAAATAATTTTAAAGTGATTTTAATATGTTAAAAATTATTCATTATATATTAACAAAATATTTAATTGTTTAACAATCAAAAATACATTTTGAATTTAAAACGTATATTTTGTTTTTAATATTTAAATGCATTGATTTTTCAAAGTTAATTTTTGAAATGTTTTATGAATACCTCAATGTAAATAAATTTGTAAATTTAAGAGAATAATTTCTTACTTGGAGTCACTGGAAATAATATTTAGTTTTTTACTTTTTATTTTGGGTAATTATATGATATTTTCCTCTTGGACTAAATCTATATAGCATATTTGTTAAGAAAATTTAAAAAAATTAAGTTAAATTACTTGTAAGATATAACTATATCTGTAGGCAGAGCAATTGATTTACTTTTAGTAGTTTTCAAGTGATAAAACTTTATTTTAAGAAACAAAATTAAACTGAAAATACTCAAAACAATTGTTAATGGAAATAAATCGTCAAAAATGTCCGTGAGGTTGCTAATTCAGTTGATTTTTAAACACAATCCTTTTGTTGATTGAAAAACTATTATTTGCTTAATTCCTCTTGATTTTTTTATATTACAATTTTTTCACATTAATATTAGACAAAGGTGTTGCAGATATTTGTATTTTTTAAACAAAATTTTATAACAGAGCAAATATTCCAACACATTATATATTTTTTAACAGAAGTTCTTATATGATTTTTAAACGTATTCCAGAATATACATAATTTTGCCTTATATCAGCAATAAAAAATTTATGCATGGTTTGAAAATAACACAAAAGCATTGTATGAAAAAATGATATTAATTTTTTTAATTTGAGAAATAGAATTCACAGAAATGTTTTTGGGTAAAACCATTGAGGAAATAGTGTAAACAATATTTAAGAAAATACAAATAAAACATTTTGGTAACATTACTTTGTTTTTAAACAAATATAATAGTCTAGAAAATTCATTTAAATTTAATGCATAAAGTATAAAAATATAAATGAAATTTTAAACTCTTATATAAAATTTATATATTGGTATTTGAAAATATAACAATTTTTATTTTTTTTTAAGTAAAGTCCTGAAATAATTTTCTAATATTTTATTACTATCTGCATTTAAATGAAAAATTAATTAATTTTCTACTATTTTACTAAAATAAAAAAAAGAATGTGAAACAACATTAAATTAATGGTTTTGATTGAATGAGTTTTAAACATGCTGCAGAAACTTTGTAGACGTTTCTTGAAAAATATAGTTTTATTTACAAAAAGTAATATTTATCCTAAAAGAGTATGTCAACTATACGAAATACACTTTAAATTGAATAAAGTTATTCCAGTACATAATATATACTTGAGGTTTTTTATTCTTATACTTTGCTTTTTGTCTCTATAAATTTGATTTTTTTTATTTAAGCTGTAATATGAATGATTTTAAGCAATATTAGTGGATGAATGGTTATTATTGTCCTCAATGATAAAGTTGAAATAAAAAATAGGTATTCACTTTTAAAAGATTATCATTTATTTCTTTTTCTCTCTCCTTAGGATAAGTTATTATTTTTAAATAATTATATTTATACAAATATAGCACAGTTGCATTTACAAATATAAAATAATTAGTTGGAGTTTAGGATCAGATTATGATTAGGAATTTTGATCCATTAGATTTCATTACAATGTAATTGTGGAGAATTTTGTTTGGGTTAATATTATATTATTAAAAATCTGAGAATAATTTATTCGAATGAATAAATAAACAATTTTGTTTTGTATAGTACAATTGTTCACCTGGAAATGAATCTGAAATTTCATAAAGTAAAGGAAGTTAAAAATAAATAAAATCTTGATAAATCAATTGTCTCCTAAACAGCTTGAGTTTTAGTATGAAAGCAATGCCTACCTTGCATATTTAAGAATAAATTAATTTTATATTTCCTCATCAAATATTTACTTATTTCATTCAGATGTGGACTAATGATTCAATTAAAGATTTACTAAGTGGCTTTTCAAAGAAAATATTTCTTTTAACAATTTACTTTATCTTTTCTTAAGGGAATGGACTTTCATAAATTAGGGCATAACAAAACCTTTAATATCTCTTGATAATTCAACAACTATTTTTTATGGCAATATATTAAATTATGATGCATGAAGCGTTTTTAATACATCTTTACTTAATGGTTGCTGAAGCTATAGGTCTCATTTATTAAAAGATCAAAATTCAGTTCTTTTGCTCACAATTTTTTCTGTTGAATAATGCAGTGGAAATTTATTGAATCATTAATACTATTATTTAAATTGGCATTTAATACTCTGAATTTAATTCTGAATTATAATCAGCTAGAAAATTATAGGTTATGCTATTACTTTGTTGTATTTAAATTACATCAGAAGACGAATTCAAGATGCAGTTTAGATATAGACTCGAAATGTTCAATCATCCATTCTCATTGTATCAACTAATTCTTCAGTTATCTTCGAGTATCCCTAGAACAAACAAAATATTCTGAATGATTGACACAAAATCTATTTGCCAGGTGATAGAAAAGAGGGCTTAATTTGGGGGTAGCTATTTTTAATTGCTAGGTTTTTAATTTACAATTAAAGCTGGAATTCATTGTTGCATCATTAATGTGCCTCAGTTTCAGCATTTTGATGAAATCTCTGTTTTTTACTAAGCTATGGAGTTGAAAAATATTTATTTTTGATCTTTGTAGCTTTTCTGTAATATTTATCAAGCGTTAAATCTGATTTACAAAATTCTAATGAGGCTTTTACAGATCTCGACCTAAACTCTTAAGAGCCCCATTTGATTTGCAGTTCACAGAATGCACACCTCTAATTTAAGGCAACTATTTCAAATTTTAAATATCAAAGTACATCTGAATGTAAAAACAAATTGGAAATGATAATTCTTATATAATATCATTGTTAAGTGATATTTAAGAACGTTTGCAAACTTATCACAGAGAGAATGTGTTTTTTTTAATTTATAGAATTTAAATTAGTATTTATTGTAAAACCATATGTCAATTTTTTGAAATTTTTTGCTAAGTGATGGTATTTTAGCCTATTGTATACGATCAAATTTTTATTTTTATTTTGATTTCAATAAATTTGAAGTGGGAATTTCAATAATGATATATATAACATGTTGATGCACATATTTGTTTTTAAAGATGAAAGCAAAAAATAAAGTACAGGGATAATTGCAATCAAAAGATTTTTGTTTATTTTCATGAAAACTTCTTAACATTTTAAAATAATGTGTTATACAATAATAATTGTTACTCTAGTGTTGATAAACACAAAGTTTGAGATCAAATAATGATGTTTTATTTCTCATTATTATTATAATATTTATTATTATTATATTTTATTATTAATTTAAGTAAAGCATTCAAAACACAAAACGTACTAATATTATACATTCTAAAATGTTTTGAAACAAACAGAAAGTACAAATTAATGTAAAAAATAACTGATAAATTGGGGCAAAATAAATAATAAGTAATGCAATAAAAAATTCCTTCAAATTTACATTGATATCTGAAATCACTATTATATTTACAATATGTCTTAAGGTAATAGAAATGACAATCTAGAAAAGTTTTTCTCGTGTGTTGATATGTTTTCAAGTATATTCATTTGCTTGACAACAAGTTTGTCAAAAGATCTTACATTTCTTACCTTATTAGGCTCAAGTTAATTTCATTGTTAGTTTCGGTATCAATAATGTATCAAGAAAAAAAGTACGAATTGTTTTGAAGACGTGGAAAAAAGTTGAAAATATAATTGTGAATTATCTTAGTATCATATTTTTAAAAGCATATTATCTTTCAAATATACTTTCTCGTAATAAAACACAATTTTTCCAAATCAAAGAATTATTTTATTTTCCATTTAAAAACTTAATGTAGAAAATATAGTAAAAAACTTACAAATGATTGAATATACCTTTTGTAAGGAACAAATAAGAAGTAATTTAGTTTTGCTTTTATTTCAGCTTCCAAGTAAAATATTTCATGAAAAAGAATATATAATTCTCAAATCTTATTTATTTTGAAGTAGTAATGTTATTAAGAAAAGCTTAAAAAATTATATAATTTAAACTTGAAACAATACAAAGAATACTTTAATACTTACAAAATTATGAAAAGTACACTTTAATTAAATGCAAATGACGCAAAAATAAATTTGCGAAATAAAACTTGGTAAATTCATTTTTAAAAGCGCCTTTATCATAAAGCAATTTATTTTAACGATATTTATGTTAAAATGATATTCAAATTATTTCTTTCATTTTATCCACAAATATTAACTTTGCGCACAATTAAGATAGTATTTCAAATTAATTTTTCTTTTTCATCATAGATTTCTAAGTTTAATAAAAAAATTTCTTTATGTAAGATATTGTTTCATATTAATATATTTCTTTTAATTCTCAAAGAGATATTTAATATATTTCGTTAAATAAAACAAGAAACTAAAGTTGGTTGTTCTGAAATAATAAGCTGAGTTTTTCTTTACTTTAATTTATAAATTAACTTTTTTATTATAATGAACTCGTTTCATGCCCAATTCGTTATAGAAACTCATTTTCGGATAAAAATAAATTCGTATTTTTCATTAACAAATTAAGCAATTACTTTCAGATTTTAAAATTTATTCAAATCCTCATTCTCACACAATATCTTACATTTTTATTTGTAAGCAAACTAAATAATTTCTTTAACTTCACACAACTCTAAGCAAGCAGTTATAGTATGTAATATCATAAAAACAAGTGCTACACTCTAACAGGAGCATGCTGCATTGTAATTTTATATTTCAATAATATCCACCTTTCAAATTGAGTATACGTCGTATATTTAATTTTATTTTTCTGCTGAAAATATTCTTTTCAAATCATTAAGTTACAATTAAAAATTTTAGCTTTATAAACTTTTTTTGACATTATAATTTAATTACATGAACGTTTATTTGGCTAATATGTAATATTATTTCTATAAAAATCAAATAATTAATTTACTCTTGGGGATATATTTCAGTAAATTGATAATTGATTTAATAAAAATACCCATATTTTATTATATTTTTTCAAAATTTCTTGGGCACTACAATAAAATATATAAATTCATTTCCATTTCAAACTATTGTTTGGAGTTTAGAAATGAGATTAACGAAAATTATGATACTTAATAATATGAAATAATTACAGCAATCTAATTTGAGGAACAATGTTTGAAGTTAGCAAATTAAAAACAGTTATAACTTGTAATGATGTGAAGTAATTACCGTAATTTAATTTTGCGACACTATTTATTGCCCCATTTATACAACATGTGAGGTAGATAAAATATAGAGGTATAATATGTATGCTTTTACTTGAAAATCAATTAACAGCATAGAAAAATACATTATCTTTAGTTATAATTAATTAATGTATTATTTTTTATTTAACAGGAGGAAAATGTACATGATAATATACGTTTGTCCTGGCTAAAGCCATAAATTAGGAATTTTTATTTTTAATTTGTTAATAAATTGTTTCAGGTTTTTGGCAAAGAAAATATTTATTAATTTTCTTAATAAATTTATTCTAATGGTCCCACAACAATTAAAACTTATTTAAGAAAAAGTTTAAAAACAAAAATACTCAGAACTTGTTACAGTTAATAGTAAATTGAATACTGAAATTATATAAAATCAATTGTAATACGCGCTTGTTTTAAATTTTTTTGAATTTTTTTCTTTGAAAATCAATTAAAATATAGTATGATTTTGGTTATTCAAAAACTTAAAACCATGTTTCTGTTAAAATGACTGCACATTTTTGATTAAAAATTATAAAACTCATACGTATGATAAATAGATTTCATAAATTGTTAGTATATGCTCATATATTATTCATGAAAATCTAATAAAATATTTTTGATAAAATCTTTTGAAACTATTTGGTTACTATACATTAGAAGGATAAATACACATTAGAAATTCACTTTATTTATAGCTAAATGTCTAAATAATAAATATTTTAATGCAATTGAAATTTTTACGGCGCATAGAGTTTCCTTAAATTTCTAGTTTAGCTGCAATAATATTGCTTATCACTTAACAATATTATTAATTTTATAATGGAATTTACCAAAATATTTTATTCCACCACAAAATCCAATAAATTGGAAATCTTTCTGGATTAATCTTGACTTGAATAAAAAAAGTAACTAAAAGTAATACGGGCCTTTCTATTTCCATAGCCTTCAGTCTCAAAGTGTTAAGCCTTTTCGATCCCGTTACAGAGATGCTTCGTATATTTTCCGATGGCCCAAACGCAGGCACCAGAGTTTTCTCCGAAATGTTTTCTTTCTGCATCTCTCTACGAGGTACAGCATTTGAAAGGATTTGAAGTGAAATTGTTGCGATTCACTCAACTATGTTCTAAATAAAATTAAAATTCTATGTGAAAAATTCGCAAGAGTTGTTATTCTGAAATATTGCCGAGTTGCTCTATTGGCTAACGTTTCAAATAAAAATCCCGTAACATGCCGGACATATTGGATTGTCGTCCTTTTCTAAGAACCTAGCAACCCTTGAGGAAAATATAGAACTTCAGTGGCTTCCTGTCCACTGTTGGGTATCAAGTATTGAGAAAGCAATATTCTTGGCTAAAAAGGATGCTTTAATCACCTGTAATATTTCTCATCCAATGCCCTTCCATACTATTAAAAATCTGATTAAAAGATCTATCAAAGTACTGGTCAGGAAGAACTGTATCATCATGTGTTTTGTAAGTCTTGGAAGAATGCTATTTCAAATTTGTATAATGGTCTAAGGCGTAGATCAGTCGCTGAATTTCTTTTTGTCTTTGGACATAACTACCTTCGAAATCATCTCTATATATTAAAAATGATCTTTCTCTGATATGCACCTAGTGTATCTCTGGAAAGGGGGTTGACGACGAGCATCTTCTCAGTTGTCTTGCTTATCGCAAGACGTTTCTCGGTGAGCGTAACTGGGAGGCAAAATAAACGTTTTATGAATGGTCTCTATTATCACTTTTTATTGTATTCTGCAGTCTTTATTTCTTATTGCTGTTTTTTTCAATAATTGTATATAATCTGTCATTAGAAATAACAAAAATAATGCAATTAAGTCAAAATAAGAAAGTTTTTGAATTTAAAATGTCGTGTATATTTCAGAGTACCCATAAAATGGATTATATTGTGTCAAAATGAATAATATGTTAATATACACAAAAAATAATGCTAATATGGAATTAATATCATGATAAAACAAATTCTCGTGCTTCTATGAAGATTTCTAGGAAGCTCACAAAGCTTGGTGGAAAGAATTGTTGTATCCATTTTATTTTTCGGAACTGGCAATCTTTGATAATGACTTACTATTGACATAAAAAATTTAGAAAAGTAAAAAATTCAAAGATATCTCAGAAGCATCGATTCATTTTCCCCTCCATTTAAAAGTGGGAGATACCAATTCCCATCACTCTGACAAGAAATAATAAATAATGATTTTAATTACATTATTAAATAAATTTTATTCACAATATAAAGAATTTATTAATTTGTTTCACTTTTAAGAAAGACAGAACTTTTCTGTAGACCTAGAAAGTTTATTTCAAAGAATTTTATAACTGTCACTTTAATTAGTTTAATTTTACATAAATGAAGGGTGATTATAGTTATAATTACATTTACGAAATGTTCTAAAAAATTATTAATATAATAATTAATAAATATAATCTGATACTTTATTTGATTATATGTAAAACAATATGTTTTCTTCACGAAAAAAATCATTCAAATGTTGGAGGATTGATAGAATTACGGATGCTATAAGATGCTAAGTACTTATATTTTACAAAATATAATATTTTGAAAAATGTAAAATGCAATACTAGAATGTACATTTCACATATAGCTTAAACAATTTGCATCTTGAGAAGGATAATGACCTCTGCTGGTGAAGCTTTGCCATAAAAATGGTATTGCAGTTCCAACTGTATGAAAACTATACCAGATATAAAAGTGTTACATATAATTTTCTGTGATTCAGTGACTGCTTTCTGTCTGAAGAAAATTATTAATAAATTGAAACAGATGGATTTGTTTGCTGTGAAATGAGATACAGCAAAAAAATAAAAAACATGTGCTTCAATGCCAGTGAAAAACATGATTATAGCATTGTAGAAAGCAACTAGCAGTGCTTTGGGCAATGCGCTTTTCAAAAATAAATTTCTGAGCATTAGATATGCCTGTCATTACGGTTCGTAAATTTGTTTGATTCTTTTGTAATGTTATCTATTAATTTTAAACATGTTAAGTCAACAATTCCTGCCAAAAACCAGAAACTTTTACTCTGCCATGAATAGAAATGGACAACTTAACCACTGACAGTTTTGAGGACAAAGCCCATCTACACTTCTAAAGCTCTGTCAATATTTAAAATTACGAAATACGAACAACAGCGAATCAGTTTCAAAAGCAACTAAAAATTTTCAATTCCGAAGTCACAATGCAATACAAATTTGATGCAGGATTAAAAACTCATTAATTTTTTTAAAGAAATGGCACTGCCAATTATTTGGGATTCCAGTTATGCAACAAAACGAAATATGTATATTACAGATTTCATTCAAGATAACATTTCTCTGTGCATAAAAACAAAAATGAAGCAACTTTTGAAACTCTGTTTTGGAAATTATAGAATAATCTGTTATCATTTCACAACAATCTAATTTCCAAGATCACATAATGTTTGTAACTTTATTCTGAGGGTTTGCCTAAAAGATTTTTCTTCTTCTAAGGATAAGGATAAGGAAGATGTTTCCTCCAAGAATTAGTGTATTTATGATTCCTTATGAGAACTTACTTGAATTAAAATTTGAATTGAAAACACTTATTCCACACCACTCAGAACTACAATGCTTATCCTTATTTTTAGAAAATACTATTTTGTGCTTTCAGCTCGTTGAAATAGTGGATTGATTTTGAACATTTTTTACATAATTCAAAGCAATTTATTCTGGATTTCCTATTCGAAATAATTTCATCATTTATTAATTCTTTTTGTTTTAGTGACAATTAAAAATAGATTCTTCACTTTTCTATACTTTTAAGTTAAAAAAAAACTTTTTTTCTATCCCCTTGCCCATCATTCCTTGTGGTGATGAGTTTATTTGAACAAAGACAGTTAAGACACACATGATATGTTCAGGTAAAATATTATCACATTCTGAACCTTACTTTTTTACAGCACAATATTATTTGTAATCACCCTGTATAATATATAAAAAATAACGATCATATAAAAAATTATAAAAATATTCTACACATTAAATTTTTTATCACAGTATTTCTCAAATTTATAATAGAAAGGAATCATTTAGTTTTATTGTAAAATCAGTTTAATGAAGGTTGAGATGTAAGCTAAGAATCTTATTATATATAAAAGATATTCCAGAAAATACCTTTTATAATGTGATTCTTAGCTTTTATTCCAATCTTACATCTCTAAGCATTTGTAATACAAATATCTTACTTTGTATCACAAATGCTTAGAATACAATTCTCACAGAGTTGATGAGAAACAAGTGAAAATATGATATTTCCCGAGGAAAACTAATTAATAATTAAAATTTTCCAGAATAATCTTAAACAAAGCATATGTATATAACAACAGCAATATATTGCAAAGCAAAGAAGTGTCATTAATGTGTGCTTATTGTACTCAGAAAGGGAAATAAAAGGGGTGTATGTTTTAAAAATAAGGGTTTTTATATTTAGGGACTAATTGAAATATAATAGTTTATTTTTTATTTAAATAACTTGCACTTTTTATTTTAAAGATCTTTTGAAAAAAATTGTATATAATAATGCAATATACTTTAAGTTAAGGATAAAGGGGGAAAATTAAGATGTGAAAGCATCAAAACAAATAATTTTTGCAGCAAAATACTTTATTTAAAAGGAAATGCAAATACTTTGGAGAGTATAAAATGCCCTCTTTGTTTACATTAAAACATTATTCACGTGAGTTACTGAGAGAAAAAGGCATCATATATGCAAATTTACAGAGAGAAGAAATTAGTGGAATGTACTTCACGGAAAAGAACTAATAATGCAATGGTCTTTCAAGTGTAAAAATTATGCATTGTTGTAACATTAACTGGAAGTTGGAACAGTTTCTCCAAACTGAAAAAAGAACAAGATTTCATTTCAAACAAGCGTTATATTTATTTTATATTATTAGATATCAAAATCTCATATGAAAATTTTATATATATATTTATTGTTTCAATTTTTTAATCTTTACGTATTTAGTATATGCGTGTTTTTTTAGAAGCAATATATAATTTATTAGAATCTATTTAAAGTAAAAAGTTGAAAAAATATTTATGAGGATGTAAATAATATACAATAAATGTAATGAACCTAAAATAATTATGTACACTTTTTTTACACGTAAACACATTTATTTGACATATTTTTTTCAGTGTTTTCTAAAAGTCTTTATACATTAATTAGTTTTCATTTTTACATAAATTTCACAAATGATTCATAATATATCACAAGTGAATATGATACTAATGATAATGTAATTTATTCATATTATTTTTATTTGACTATAATTCTCTTTCGAAATATTCTTTCTGGGTCTAAATTGTTAATTTGCATTAAAAACTGCATACTTCCTTGAATAAGTAAAACTGGTTATTTGTAAAATAAAATTATGTTGACAGTAAAAGAAAACTTAGATTATCATATTTTATAATTAAAATGAATACTTCTAACATCAAAGTTTACTTAAAACTTCTTTCGAATAAATGAAATTTCATGTTGATCATTTTACATTTTTATTTACAACTTATTTTTAAATGTCAGTATCTATAGGAGTATTAGTAGTTTAAATATGTATTTTTTTAAATAACTTTACAGATTTATCTTAGGAGACAAAATTGTAATAAATGAAATTTGTTAATTTAAACTCTAACTTCAGTTCTGAAATACGAAATAAGAAAATTTCTGCAAAATTACTTACCAAAGTTTTAGGATTAATTTTTTAGAGTTTCTTTAAGTAATACTTAAGCAAAAAGTAACTAAAAATTTACCCCAAGAAGTAGGTAAGTTACAAAAATGAAATTCATTTTCTTAATTTAACATTTTTCATTTCAAAGCTACATATATAATAATATATAATAATAATATATATAATAATAATATATATAATAATAATAATCCATATATAATAATAGGAATAGACATGATAGTCAAAACCTTTGGTTTCAATACGTTTAAGTAAAATTATTTGCGCGAATAAAATAAGAAATATCGTCTGTATATTTTTAAAAATGTTCTCACTAAAAGGAATATATTTTGCTAATCATATTTTTAAAAAAATCATTTATTTTGAGCTTTGCCTCGTTAAGTTTTTATTAAAGTTAATTTCTCAAATTCATTAGTTTATTTATTTTTATCAATTTATATCTAGCTATCTATCAGTCTCTTTATCTATGTATATGCCTATATATTATTTATAGAATAAGAATATTATATTAGAAATTATTTAGAGAATTAAAATATAAGCATATACAATTTACTGATACACACATGTTATCTTGCCGAAAATACTTATGTCCACATTTAATATTTTGAATTATTAAATGGTAACCAATTGTGAGGTTTTTAGTCAAGGAATTCGTAGTAATTTTTCCCATTCTTTTTTTGAAGTGCATTAATTTAAAAGACATGAATTTGTAAATAAATTTGGAGATAATGCAAGTGTGAGCTGAATTGAATTAACATTAAAGTTCTATATTATTTAAAAGTAATGTACAAATATTCGTGAATATTGGTACATAAATTTAATTCAATATCAAGACATTACATAAATGAGAAGTAGAAGTAGTTTAAAGATTTTTATATACATACATTTATTATTCTACTTTAAATACGTATGTCTACATTTTACATTTTGAATGATTAAAAAGTTGAGAAATAAAAGAATTTTAAATTTTAAATATTGATAAATTTTTATTTCTTAAGATATAAAAACTCAATGGAAAATTCTTTAGTTCTTTAGAGTAGGTAAGACTTACATAGAAAAAACACATCAAGGAGAAAAAAACATTGATAAAATTATGAATTTAATGCTTAAATACTCTGTGAAGATTATTTTAACTTTACGTGGAATAAAATGAAATATTAAGGAGAAAAAGAAAATGTAGAAAATTTTGATACAACCCATTGATGAAAGCTGCTTTTCATTGACTTATTTGCTATTTTGTATAAAATTTGATACGCATTTTATTATATTCAGAAATACTTTATGATTATTGAAAAAGTAGATAATATTTCATGAAGGAGAATAAGAGATATCAAAGAGAAATTTATTCAAGATAATACAAATAGAAAATACACTTATTGACTATTTATAAACCTTTTGTGATATGAAAAATATTATAAGTATAGTAGTGATAGTTACTTCTTGGATTGGCAATGACTGTGTCAATAGACTGCTTTGCATTATATGAAAAGAGCATTGGCCTGCACTTAGAAACTATGGATTTGATGTAGCTACAATCACTTTACTCTGTACTAGTCCTTTTTTATCCAGTACTCAGAGTCATTAAATACATTACTGATTTAGAGAGAAGGAAGACAAGGATAACAATGTTAATGTGTGAACTCATGGTCCGAAAAATATTCCATTGCTTTTAGAATTTATTTGCTGTGTGCAGTTTCCTAGACGTAAATTATTTAGAAGAAACTTGGGTTGAAAGTAAGTCTAGAATATAATTAAAAATAATGAACAATTTATTAACTTAATAATAAAGAACTTTTTAATTTAATAATAAAAAATATTCACCAAAATCTTATGAAAGTATAATTTCGAAAGTTTATATTTCGATAAGATTTTAGTGATAATTACTTTAACTTATGCCTATAAAAATTTTTTCTGTTAAATTTTACAATGCATTAAAATTTGAAATTTTTTTTTATTTTTAGTTTTATTTTAATTTATTTTATTTGCATATGAAAATTTAGATGAGAAAGCACATCATATTGTCTTCAACACGCAAC
The DNA here is from genome assembly GCA_026290005.1 of Latrodectus geometricus. Taxonomy (NCBI): domain Eukaryota; kingdom Metazoa; phylum Arthropoda; class Arachnida; order Araneae; family Theridiidae; genus Latrodectus; species Latrodectus geometricus. The sequence goes on from JAPDSC010080458.1 coordinate 111,421, forward strand.
CACTCCTTATTTTATATATGATTCATAAAAGTTGTTACAATGTATCCTGAAATGCAATTGATATGAAATTGTTCTCTTTTATATATTTTATAGTATATCCATAGCTATTTTATAGTATATCCATATAATTCGAACAAGATTTTCTCTATATTAAATTCTTCGAATTGTTATTCGAAGAATTTAATACAGAGAAAATCACAAAAAGATTTATTTAGTAATTTTATTTAGTAATTTTTTTTACATTATTATTATTTTTATATTAGTTATTTTCTGAATGATTTCAGATTAATGTCAATACCATTAGTGAAAAAGCGTTCTTCTTCTTAGTAAAGACAATGAAGAAAAAGCTATGAACAAGCTAAATATATATATATATATATATATGCAGCCTTCCTCAACCTTCCTATAAAACGGTACTCTCAGAACGCGGTTTCCCTTCAACAACGTTCCATCAGTTCTTTTCGCCACCCCAATGAATGGTTTTAACTGGAAACGTTTATATAAATATTCAAACTTATCTCTTAGCCATTTACGGCATCGGTTTCAGTCGTCGCAGAGTTCTTTCAAAGCACGTCTCGTTGGTGACCAATTCTTTCTAAAATTTTGTCTTAGCATTCCATTCGTTTAGCTTTTTTCTGCTTAATTTGTGGTTTATAATTGGACAACATTACACAATACTGCAAGTAATAGTCTTCATTTCTTCTGATGTAATGATAATAAAGTAATTGATAACCCTAAATTTGCATCTTGTCAAACACAAAAGAAACAAGGAAAGGATTAATAAGAAAGTTCATATTTCTTGAAGATAAAACTAAAATTTTAAATCGCTTAGAAGGCGGAAAACAAATATCGTTTGTTGCAAAATCAACAAATTTGAATGAATCTACAATTTGAACCTTAAAGAAAAATGCAGATAATATAAGGAAAACTATGGCAGATGTCTACCCGTTAGGTGCGAAACGTGTTACTAGCACATGAAATTCTAATATGATTAAAATGGAACGGGTGTTAATGATCTAGTGAAAGACTTTATAGCCAAAAAGATGCCTATTAGTAGAAATCTTATCAAGCAAAAAGCACTTAAAATCTACGAACATTTAAGCATTTTTATGCATTGGCTTGGCATTCTTATGCAGTACAGAAAATCATTCGTTAGTCGCGAGTAAAGGATGCTTTGAAAAACTAAAAAAAGGGTACACATTGTACAATATTAAGTTTCAAGGAGAACAGGCCTCAGCAGATGGTGAGGCTGCCGAAAACTATAAGCTGGAACTAGCTAGAATTATGAATGAAGGAGGTTATTCACCTGATCAGATTTTTAAAGCCGATGAGACGACATTATCTTGGAAAAAACTACCTACCATCTAGAACCTTCATTTCAAAAAATCAAAGGCGTGCTCAGGGGTTTAAATTTTCAAAAGAACGTATTACCTTTCATGTGTGCAGCAATCTATCTGGAAGCCTGATGATAAAACCAATGATAATAAATCGTTCTTCAACTCCCTGTGTAATAAAAAACATTAATAAGTCCCAATTGTCTGTATTCTGATGATCTAATAAGAAAGCTTGGATGACTCAAAATTTATTTAAGGATTGTTTTATAATTGTTTTATTCTGGCAGTAGAAACATATACGACGGAAAAAATTTGTATTTCAAAGTTTTATTGGTTCTTGATAACGCTGGTTGCCACAACATAGAACTGGATCATCCAAATAAGAAAATTATCTTCCTTCCACCTAACTGCACGTCATTAATATAACCTTTGGACCAAGAAGTCATTTTCAAACTTACCTACGCCAACTTCTCCAAACCATTTTCGACAGATTAGAAAATAATGAAAATAAAACTCTTACTCAAGTGTGGATGGAATTTCCTCTTTTAGATTGTATTAGAACAGTGTCATCAGCTTGTGCAGAAATTAAACCATCAACGCTTAACGCGTTTGGAAAACTCTTTTACCTCAAATGGCTTAAGCAATACAAGATGATTCTACAATTTTACTCCCAGTTTCTAAAATAATAAATACTACTTCTTATTTAAGTGATGAAGAATTTGCAGTAAACCATCAGGATGTAAGAGAACTAGTATCCGGGGAAGAAACTTCAAGACAAGGAAGAACTGATGTAATTAATTGTTTAATTAACGGATGAAATTAACTGAAGAATTGATTGATGCACCCACCTCAAATGCATTTTTAAACGAAAATAAGGAAAACGAACGGGTGCCAAATCTCGATTTTACAGAATGTGAAAAAAGGGCTAAATTTGGCTAAGAAATTAGAATTTCATTTCATTTAAGTTCATTCAACGGTGCGAAGCGCAAAGTTTGAAAGAGAATTAAGAAATTTGTTAGCTCCCTAAAGAGAGGTTTTAGGGAAGTAAGAAAAAAAAAGTTACAAACTAAAACCAATGTGAAGATGTACCAAGTAAGGAAGACATTTTGCCCATTAAAAGCAGACGAGTTAGGCGACTCATATCTTACAGCGAGGATAAGTGTTGAAAGATTACATAATTTTACAAAATTCTTTCCTTGTTTTTGTTGGAAAACAGATATTTAGTTCAGTTTTTGTTCCATTTTTTTATCATTTCCTTATATGAACTCTTCAATTCCATAAAAATAATATATCTTTGCTTTTGTATTTATTGGTCTCCATATAATGCTGTACGAGTGATGTGATTTGTACTGATTCTGAGTTTCTTATATAGCGGTTTCCATACAACATGGTAGACGGTTTCCATAAAACGCTCAACGAGTTAGCCTGGTTTGTACTGGGAAATCCGAGTTTCTTATAGCGCAGTTTTCCATATAACGCGGTACGCCCTCACCTCATTATAGGAGGGTTGAATACATTCTTTTTTAATTTGTTAAACATCCATCACATTTTAAACATGTTTTTCTAAGCAAATTATTGTATTTTCATTTTCAGTTAGAATTTATATAAAATATATAAATTGATATTACAGAAAAAAAACTGGAAAAAGCGAAAATGTAAACAAAAGTAGTAGTTTTAAAATGTTAAATAAATTTCCAATGAAAAGAATGATGTTTTTGACATATTTTTAAAATGCAAAAAAATAACAAACAAATATATCAGAATCACATATTCTTCTGCAAAATTTCTTAAAGGTGAAGAAAATACAATTGATGAATTATTTAACTTATGATCACAAAGGATCATTAAAATAAGGATTTAAATATAGGGAAATTAAAATATGGAATAAATACATTGACAATCAGACATGAAATTACTATTTTATTTAAATATTTTTAGTTTAACAAATTAAATATTGATGTCCTGAGGAGTTTTTTAAGGCAATATTATATTTTATCTATAAGAATAAATTTTCATTATTATATCCTAATTTAGAAATACTATGAAATTGTCATTTATATTTCTAGTTTCAAAAGCATATTTTGATGAAAACGCTTAAATAAATTAACGTTTTTTATACAAATTCTTTCTTCTCACAAAATAATGATATTATTTACTAATTACAGTATAATAAATGAAAAGTAACCTAATTAGCAATTAAATAGGTCATTAATAGTAAAGCTTATGAAAAAATAAATTTTACTACGCGATTAGCATTTGACCTTCCTCCAAAGATAACGAGGGATACTATTTTATTAATCAATAAAGCAAGCCTATTTATCACTTATTTTAAAATGTTCGTCATTTAGAAGATATTTGAAGAATGTCTTGATAAATAATCTTGAAATAAGAAAATATAACGATGTCTGAAAATTCATAAAATTATTCCAAATAAATAAATTTTGGACAGTAAGTTTCACTATATCATTATTTAAAATTTTTAAAGTTAAAATGATATAAATACATTTATGCATAAAATATATTTTGTTATAAACTATTGAAGGAGAAATAGAAATATATATTTCTAAATATATGATTAATAACATTTTTAATTATTTTTAAATTTTGCAAATACTATTAATTGACAAATTATGTAGATGAATATATCTTATTTTTAAATATGATGGATATGAGGTGTTTTAATGCAAGTGATACGTATGATTTGTTCCATGACTCTTTGTTGTTAATTCTAATATAGACATATCGAGTTCTAAGCAGGAGAGCGGAAAAGGAAACTAAATATCCCCAAAACTTTATTGGATAAGTGAAATTTTTCTGAGAATCAGCAGAGTATCACATATGGAATAGGAAATATTACTTATTTCTCTCTAGTGATCAGATGTCAGACCCATCTTAGATTACAGGAATGATTTTTAATGTTTTTTCTAAGAAAAAAAATTGTAATTTAATAATAAAAGAATGTTTTATTAAGCGAGAAAATTGTTAGTAACTCGTAAAAATTTGAAACTAAAAATTTGAAATAAAAATTCTGAAATTTGACATTAAATGTATAATTTTATATTGAAATATAATTGACAAAGTAAATTTAAATTTCTTAAATTTTTACTTGTTGATATGTATAAAATAAATATTAATAATAACGGATTTAAAAACACAGAATTAGTTGCATTTCGTTGATAGGTAGATGCAATCTAAGATTTATATAAAATTAAGATCATACTCTTCTCCCTCTCAATCTTACAACATTATAATTTTTATATTCAAGCTAAAAATTTCAAATTGGTATTTTGAATTCTTAACAACAAGAAGTTTAATATCAATTTTATTCAAATTTATAAATAATAACTCCTTAGAATGACAAAAATTGTAAAAAAATAGTAATAAAATTTTATGTTATATAAAAATTGGTAACGTTTTGCAACCTTTTTATTCTTTAAAAAAAGTACTTTTAAAGAAATTAATTTTTTATTAAGTAATGTAATTTAGTAGCACAGTGGAATTTTCACACAAAAAATGCTGTAATGCAAAAAACATGACTTTCTAAGTATTTAGTATCAATGATGAAGTTTTCATTAAATATAAAAGACTTCAATTCTCATACACATTAAAAGATAGCATGAAGTAATTCACTGCATTTATATACTATATTTTAAAATGCATGATTTTTTTTGCATATTTCATTTGAATGTTTTTATCTATGCATACATAAATATGTTTTGTTTTGTTAAAAATTGTTTACATTTGCATTATTCCATTACATATTTTACTTTCTGTTGAATAAATGTAAATTATTGAAAAACAAATTCAAATCGAATTTCAAACTCTATAGAATTCATTTTCATCCAATCATTTAATTACAAAAAATTAATTCTATACTTTTATTTGGACATTACTCTGTATTTAATCCTTATAAAAAGACAACGAGAATAGTTACCAATCATTAAAAAAATTCTATTCAAGAATATATAAAAAATAATTATTTTCCATTTTATTAAATAATAAACTTAACGCTATGTGTCTTAATACATAAGTTATCTACGACAAATAAAGAATTTTTTAAATATTTAAGAATGAATTTTTTCTTTTTGTCAAAAATATTCCATTAATCATAAAAAAAACTGATATTTTTTTTCAATATAAGCACATTTTTTTAAGTTATGCTGATGTAAAAAAGAATTTAGAGACGAATCTATTTTGAATTAACTGTGACATAGCTATTGTTACTTTCAGGGATGACAGAAATAAATATTTTTTTATATATATGTTCAGATTAAATATTCTATATTTATCGTATGACTTTAATTATTAATTACGATATGCAAATTCTAATGAATTATTCCATAATTATTAAAATCTTATTAAAAGTCTACTGTAGGTTTAAGTTTAATGTTTCCATTAATTTATTAATAATTAATTAAAAATAATTGATACAGTAGTTTGTCAATTATTTTTTAAAAATTTATTAAATATTTGTCAAGAATTTAATATATTGACATATTTTAAAAGTTTCTTTTCATCAAGTATCCTGAATACCATTATTTAATTTGAAAAGTAAAATGTTGATCAAATATTGTTGCACTTAAAAGTCAATATTTTTTTACAACTAACTTTTTGTGAATAAAAATAAATCATTATGTTATTTTTATATTATAAGGAAATCACTAGTAATTTATTGCATTAAATATTATTGTTCTACATGTGTTTACGGAATTGATCCACTCATAATTTGTTTATTAACTTTAGAGACATTTCAGAATTTTTCTCTCTCGTCAGCTCTTAACACAATAACTAATTTATGTAGGTAAAAATGAACTTATATTCGATATTTATTAAAATATTTTCTAATAGGCAATTAAATTTAAATTTTCAGTCATATTTTTAAATTCTACGATGTTTGTTGAATTTTATAACAATATTTAGTGTAATATAACAAGGTGTCAAAAAATTTAGATTTCATGACCATTCAGGGAATGGTCGTGAAATCTAAATTTTTTGAAAGCAAATGACTTTCAAAAAGTTGGAAAAAAGATATTTATCTAATGATCTGGAACTAAACTAAGTGAGCGGGGAGAAAAAAATTGCACCAAACCGGGTAATCTTAAAAAGAAAATTGCTGCAGTTGTTTTCATGTCAACCATAAGAATACATTTTGCTATGACCACTTATATATTATTAAGGAATATTTTTGGTTAATTAG
>JAPDSC010080458.1:122951-140117 GCA_026290005.1 Latrodectus geometricus
TTGTAATGAATGGCGTAAAATTTATTTGATGAAGATACATGAAAAGGAATGTTTTAAAACAATTAATTTTATACAATCACTTTCAAAATTAAATCTTCGATTCATTGTAATATTTATAATACTATAATTATATAAATGTATATAATTTTTATTAAAAAATATTTAAGTTTTTGCAAAAAACGTTACTTACTTGCTTAAGACTAGTTGCCGTCCAACAAATTGTCATGAAATACTATAAAAATGATACGTAATAACATTTTAAACTGTTTCAAATAGTAATAAAATTTTCATACTAGGAGTATTTATGTATTACCCATTTTTTTTTTGAAATTAGAAGTCATTCACTGTTATGGTGACCAAATGATATTATAATTCCTCTCTTCAGAGAGAAAGATCTCACGTTTCAACATCCCACCACCACAATTGAGCAACAGGAGGTGGATGTGCATTTTTGTTTTCTCTCTCGTTCTGTATGCCTGTCACATAGGTTCTTGGAAGTTATATCTGCTTCCTTTTTAACGACACAAGAATAATGCTCACTCTCTTAACATATCACACAGAAAATTAATTACATAGTTCCCATTAAAAAAGCGCTTACTGAAAACTTTAGGTGATTAGAATATCCCCTACGTAGTGACAAGTTAATCAAAAATTTCTTTATTACAAGAAGCATCAAGGAAATGAAAACTTACTGTTTTTTCAGTCCAGAAAGGCATGATTCGACCTTAGTACTTAACAAATATCAATTAGACCGTATCAGTTCGTACTTAGAGCTCTCAGGAAATACTAATGTAGCATTGCGAGATGTGACTACCACTTTTGCTCCTGAAAATACTTGTAAGTGGTGTTTTCAGAAGTATGTAAGTGAGCCTACATTATTGATACCATTTTCTCTTTGTAATATGGTAGGACACCAGGACACCAAATTTGTTGATAAATTAAAAGAGCAAATTTTTGCAATTTTTCTAATAGTCCCCCGCAGTGAAAAAATGTTCTTTTCGCTCTTTCTTTATACTTTGCAATAAGTCTTCCATAAATAAAGGCATATGTTACATCAAAATATATGTTACATCAAAATCCCCTAGCATATGTTACATCAAAATCTTCTGTAGAGTGCCCTCTACGTATCTGTGAGTTAAAATGCGCTTTAGCTTCTGGGAATTATTTTTTATTATTAATGTATATATATATATATATATATAGTTTAATACTTTAATACTTAAATAAATATAATCAGAGAGTATGAAAGTATCTGGGAATAAGATGTTTGTTATGAACTATGCAGGTAAAAATAACTTTTTTTGTGATCATAATATAACATAGAATTTATTTTGTCTCAACCGAAGACATACATTTCAAAATTATGCATCTGTTAAACACTTCGTGTCTGACATTATTTCTTTGACTTCATATGAAAATATTGGATAAGTATATATGGATGAACGATAATGCAGATTGAATTGAATTTAATTAATATTGTCTTATGATATAAGCCGGAATATAGCTCATTCTAGACCTCTTTCACGATACAAATACAAAATAATATATTTTACAAGTTAATTTTCAAATCTAAAATATGAATCATTTAAAATAAAATGTGAGCGAAAAAATGCAATTGGTATCAATGATTTCCCCAGTGATATTTGAATTTATTGTTATGAGATTGAAAAAAGAATCTTGATCACTAAGCCAGATCGGTTGTAAATTTCTGATTTTTTTTCTTAAATCTGGAAACAGCTCAACTGGTTTTAAAATCACGTGATTCCAAATTAGAAAATTTTATATAAGACCTTACATCTAAGCAAACTATATATTGCTAATTTTTGACGGTAAATTCATTTTGATATATTTTTAATTTGATGTGTGATGAATTGTGCTATTAAAAATTGAGTGAACAATGAAACATTTTCAAGTTTACAATCAATTAACAATTTAAGTTTCAAAATTTATTTTCAATGTGGTAAAACTCGAAGTTGCGCAGTTTTTAATTATTGCCATGTTTGATTCGTAACTAATTTAAACTTAGAATTATAAATCTAAATTAAATTACGTTAATTGCAGTACGCATTTATTATCCTAAAGCATTGGTTTTTTTCAGTCTTTTGCATCTTTTAAAATGTCAGTTTCTTGACTGTAAGAATACTTATTGTAATAGAGGTAAGAAATGGAAAGATAAACTTTTAGCAATACAATTTCTTAACATTTTAACAAATCTCATTATAGTACTCAAAGCTATTTAAGTTTGAAACTTATATGTCGTAACAATCCCTATTTTTAAATTTCAATTTTTTGTAGATTTCTTAATGTAATTAAATTTTTAATTTTCATATGCATGTAATATTCATTGTTTTTTAATCCGGTTGTGAATAACATTGACATAATTTGTGAACTTCTTTATCGAATATTCAAAAACATGTACTAATAAATTCCCATAATTTTAATGTTTCTACTAGTTTTTATCTAAAATGATAGAATAATTTATTTAGCTTCTTAAATATCAGCAAGAATTTCAGGACGTTGCATCCGCTCTTTCACGTGTTCAACTTCACTCTTGAATGGTGGTGAGTTTGTCCTTTTTGGACATTGTGCCGCAAAACCCAACGAAACTTTAATGGTGGTTCAGAAGATATTTTAGATTATAGGTTGATTAGAATTGGCTCTCAAATGAAAACATCAGTTTTCAACGTACGTGTGAACCCCTTTTAAGATATGCGTGTCGACTCGCTCGTTTGTAAGAAATCAACGTGTTCATATTTATTAAAGTACGTACATGCCCCACGAAATATAGCTTTTAGAGTTTAAGGTTTTCATCTTTAAAATATATTGCTGGGAATAGGTACTCAGCTAAGTTATTAGCTAACGCTACAAAATATGTATGATATATAGAAAACTTAATCTGACTATTGTTTCTTGAATTTCTAGTTAATTGCTTTATATATCGATATTCTCATCTGTTATCCAAATTATTTAATGCCATAAAATTTTATTTAATATTCTACCTCACTGAAATTTGATTGGTCCAACAGTTCGTGAATTTGAATTTCTATCTTGGACTCGAATCAGTAGTGGATTGGGATCTACTATGAACTCAATCCCAGTTTTCGTGTGCAGAAAAATTTGCGTTGAATTCTTTGCGACATCTTGAAAAAAGAAATTATGTAATATAGTATATTCATTTTCAAAACTTTTTTAAAATCTGAAAAGTCCATATAAGTTTGTGCAACCATGCGTTGAAACATTGGTTCTCAAAACATTTCTTTTGTGTTAAATATGTAATTTGAACTAATTAAAAATTTTAAATTAAATATGTAATAGAGAAAATATTGTACTTAAAATGTTTAAGTTTTTACCAATCAATTTATTGCGAATAATCAATATAACCAGTTAAGTACCATTCTCTTAATTTGAATTTAAAACTTGTTATAACTATTGTTTATGAAAAACTTAAAAAAAAAAATTATCTCTAATAGTTTCTGATACACTATTTGTTAAAAATTTTGACTTTTATCTATTTTGTTCTGCGAATTTTGATGTTCTGCACATAACCTAAAATAATTCTTGGGTGGAGCAAAGAATATATATTTGTATATATGAAAATCTAGAAAATGTTCTTACTAAACGAAATCTTGTATTCATTTCTAAAGTAATGAGACTTAGGATAATTGGAAATGAAATCTGGCATATTTTTGCCTTTAAATACTACTCGCTTTAATATGAAATGAATTTTTAGACCTTGAATTAGTTTTAAACTGAGGTAAGTTAAATCATTTTAAAATTTCTAATATAATCAGTTAAAATTCACTAAATAAAAACTGGAATTTAAAAATCTCTACTAAAATGTTTTAAAATGTTACGACTAAATGTTTTATCTAAAGCTCATTGCTTTTGTGTATTCTGTGGAGTACAGATCCAAAGTTTTCTTTTCCATGAACAGTAATTATGCATCAATCGTAATTTAATTGTCAAATATGAAACTATTAACTTCAGATTTATCAGATGAATTTCTAACATTTTAGATTCTCAAAATATTGTCACAACAATGACAAGTAAAATATATGAACCTATTTTAAATTTGGTATTTTATGTGCTGTTTAACTAGGTCTATACCCATATTAACTAGGTTTTAAATTACTCCGAATACTATTTTAAAATGGACAAATTACCCAATTGAAGTTTTGACTTTTTAGTAGGGATTTTAAACTGAATATTTAAATTTGGACTTGGATAGTAAAAATATTTCAGGCTTTACTTTAATAAACTACATTAAAATTTGTTATGTTTCTAATTGTTTTTTCTTTGAACAACTTAATATTTTCAACAATACGGAACATAGAAATTTTTATTACTTTCCGCAAAAAATGTGTAAACTGGATGTAATATAGTTCTTTAAAAATATATTTGGCATACTTTTTCTACTATTTATCTTCGGTCAATCTTAGTAAATAGATTATTAGGTTCTGTAGATAATTTAGATAATATTTTGAGTATATTTAAAGAAAAATTAATGAACTTTTAGATTTCTTAGTTTTTAAGAATAAATTTATGAATTAAATCAATTTAGTAGAAGTTTAAAGAAGTACATTTTCATGAAGGGTATTAGTTTAAGTAATACTTTGGATTTGCGTGAAAGTCTTTTTAAACACGAAGCGCTGTATGTAAATTTTATAGCACTCAATTTAAAGTAGCTTGAATTTATTCAAATTATTTGGCAAACATTTCAGTTTTAAGTGCGTAAGATTTGATAGTTTATTTTAATATAAATTATAATGAAAATCTAAGAATTTGCTTCAATAGATGTTTATTTTAAAGGATATCTGTTATATAAAATTTAATAGATTTTGAGAAAGATAAGATCATGTTTAGTTTTCTCTAGAACACTCGATATTTGCTCTTCATTCTAATATATATATATTTGCTTACGAAAGGAAGTAACAAGAATTAAAAATATACTATTAATTGAAATGAACTAAAACTAGATAAAAGTACAAGAAAGTAACATGGAAAAATTAAGTAAAACTTAGTTATTGCTTACCTTTAGAGAATTAAAAAAAGTTTCTAGCGGTTATTAAAATATCTAGTCAGGTGATTTCTCACAAAATTGTTAATTTTTTCTGAAATGCAAAGATCTACACTTTTATAGTCTACATATTTAATTTTAAAAAGAAATGCATTTATTAAGTATTAAAAGTGGACTTTTAAATAAGTTTGAATTTATTGTGATTTACCTCATTTATAATTTTGGATTGCTGAAAATTGTTTTAGTAATTAAAAGTAATTTCTTCGGTTTTATTCTTAAAGCTAGCAACCGAATGTGGTTAGCGTTCTGTCATTCAAATGAACAATTTCCTATAAAATTCGAAGATAGAAATTTCTTTCCATACAACAGTGAATTCCAGATATTAGAATTAAGAAGAGCTCTATCTAAAACTAAACAATCTAGTCCTGGTCCAGATGGAATTAGCTACATAATGATACATCACTTAAGTACTGACTCCTTTAATAACTTACCTTGTTTAATAGAATTTGGACAGAGCATAAATACCCCAATCTATGGCGAGAAGCTATTACTATTCCCATCTGAAACCTGGAAAAGATCCTTCGAACCCTTTAATTTATCGACCCATTGCACTTACGAGTTGCCTCAGTAAAACACTGGAACGTATGGACAATAGGCGTCTTGTTTACTTGATAGATAAATAAATGTATCCCTTCACTTCAAAGTGGTTTTCGTAAAGGCAGAACAACTCTAGATAATATTATATATCTCGAATCGGATATTCGTAATGCTTTTGTCAGACGAAATCACTCGGTTTCTATATTTTTCGATATAGAAAAAGCTTATGGTAGAACGTGGAGACATGGTATTCTCCGCACAATATTTGCGTTAGAATTTCGAGGTAATCTTCCTGTTTTTATCCAGAATTTTTTAGCATTACGTATTTTTAAAGTCCGCATTGGATCGACTTTCTCAAGTCCTTTTACACAAGCTGAGGGAGTGCCTTAGGGTAGCATTTTAAATGTTATTCTTTTTAATCTCTATATAAGCAATATTTTAAATACCCTTCCACCTTCCATTCATGGTTCATTATATGTGGATGAACTACAGATTTCCAGTCAAGGTTCTAGTATTCCTATACTCGAACGAAAATTACAATTTGCTGTAAATAACATAGTTTCCTGGGTGATAGGAATGGACACGAAATCTCTACAACTAAAAGTAAATGTGTTCATTTTTGCCATACAACTGGACTTCATGCTGATCCAATCAATATACGAAACACACCTATACCAATGGCCAATGAAATTAAATTTCTTGGAGTTATATTTGACAAAAAGCTTACTTTTCTTTCTCACATTTTATATTTAAAGAAAAAATGTGGAAAGTCGTTAAATATTTTAAAAGTACTTTCAAATACTTCTTGGGGTGCCGATCGTGAAAAGTTACTCAAAATTTATCAGTCACTCACATTATCTCGAATGGACTAAGGTTAGGTTGTATATGGATCGGCAAGGGCTTCTGTTCTTCGTAGACTGGATCCTGTACACCATCAGGCCCTTCGAATTTTCGCAGGTGCATTCCGAACTTCACCCATTCAAAGCTTATATGTGATTTATCGACAACCACCACTTCACTTGCTACTTAAGCAGTTATCATTTAACTATTTCTTTAAAATAATGCCAATTCCCAATCATCCGCTGAAATCAACTGAACTTGCACTTAGTCTGAAGAGACTGTACGTCGCTCGCCCCTACAATATCTTTCCCTTTATAGAGAGGATAAAATCTGCTATCTCAAAATCAAACCTCTCGAATATACAGCCGTACCAACTGATTTGTTGGGTTTAGCTCCATGGAACATTATTAACATTGTTATTTTGAATCCTTTTGCTAATTATATTAAATACAACACTTCTCCAATCATTTACCAACAACTATTTGCTCACCACCGCCTTGATTACTCAAAATACATACCGTGTTTCACGGATGGCTCTAAGACAGATAATAATGTTGGTTGTGGTGGAATCTTAAATAATATCACTTATAGCTATGGCCTCCATACTTGTTGTATTTATACGGCCGAAGCTACTGCTATCGTATATGCCCTCCAATTTTTAACAACTAGCTCATATCAAAAATTTTGCATATACACCGATAGTATGAGTGTTCTAAAACAGTTGAGTAATTTTAATGGTGATTGTCACCCTGTTGTAACTACTATATTACACCAACTGTATACATTATACAACAGAGGGTTTGATGTCATATTTTGCTAGATTCCCAGTCACGTGGGAATTGTTGGGAATGAAATGGCGGACACAGCAGCAAAATCGGCTTCTATTATTCATGATCCCAAAGTTCCCCTTACAGATATTAAAAAGCCTGTCAAAAACATATCTTCGCATTGTGGCAAGAGAATTGGAATTCACAAGTAAGCAATAAGTTGCACCTCAACATCATCCATTAAATCATTTCCTGTTTTAAAAGTACGGAATTTAGATGTCAAATTGACTCGTCTCAGGATCGGTCATACGAGATTTACTCACTAACACTTACTTTTCAACGAACATCCACCACGTTGTATGAAATGTAATGTTGCATATTCCATTTATCATATTTTAATCGAATGTCCTGATTTTAAAGACTATCGTTCATTGTTTTTGAGCTCTGTACCTTTAAATTTGGAAAATGTAATTGGTATAAGCCCAAATCCTAATATATTTTCCTTTTTACGTGTCGTAGGTTTTTTAAACAAAATATAATTTTATCTTATGAAAATTTAGATTTAATTTTAACAACTCTTACATTTTACCAGTGATTTTTATAAACAAATAAAATTATGCTGAATCCAATGTCTGGCGCAGCTTGTCCGTAATCGGACCTTGTGCAGTTAAACAACACAAATCAATCAATCCTTAATGCCAATTCTCCGTCAGGGTGAGACAAAAGGTAATAGGGTCCTTCGGGGTTCTCTTGGGTAAGGTAATACTGATAAGGTCCGGTAGAGTCGAACTCATTCTGACTCACAATATAGCCATAGGGCTGTCTCACGTGGGCTGCCTGCAGACATAAGACCCAAACGGTTTCCAGTGGGATTTGAATGGGCGTGACGAACCTTCCACATAAGGTAAGTCACCACGGGTCCTTTAGAAATCCACAAAAACCCTCCGTTAAAGCGTGGGGGTCCCATGAGGTGGCATGGGTTATCTCGGCTATTGGCTCGAGCACGAAGTCGAACGCTTGCTCAGCTGTGCGGCATTTGGCATTCCCTTAAGTCCAGTGACCTAGCTTGTTTTCATGAAATTGGTATTCATAGTTTCTTCTCTGTATGCCAAACCACTGTCAAAAACGGGATTATTGTAGAGCAAGACGGATGGAAGGCGAATTAGCGTATATCAATATTTTCTGCTCTATTTTAGTGGTATCTCTACGTTCTGTATAATTCTAGGGCTCCATGTAATTGAGTGAATAGCGAAATTAAAGTACTCTCTTCTCTTATAGATTGCTGAGTGCAAAATGAAGAATACAAGTATGAATATGGTCTTGATAACTGAGGATATCATCCTGTGCGTTGAAATGACATGTTCCGGTGATTTTGAGTGCGAATACTGAAGAAAGCTTCCCAAATTTTCAGAAACTCGCTGAACACAATCAAGTATTACATGCTAGTCACACACACGCAAAATGTTCACTCTGCGGACGAGCAGAACCTAATTATAGGTCCATTATGATTCATGCATGGAAATGTACCCCTCAAATGGCAGCTCCCATTTCCCTGCCCTGAATGCGAGCTCTCGTTAGATATTAAGTGGGGGTTAACGCAGCATTAGCGACACAGGCACGTCCTCACCCATAATGCAGAAAACCTGGAAGCCATCAGAGGTCCGTTTTCATGCAAGGTATGGATGGCTAGTAAATCCGCCAAGATCAAGAGGATGGACGTAAGATACCGCTCGAACCCGAGGTATCTGAAGCTATGTCTGAAGATTCTGTTCCCATCGAAGTCAGAGATGCAGATCTACAATAATCTTAAGGCCTTGCGTAAGGCAAGTAAATGGGCAGCTACGGCAAACCTTGAAAGACAAGCAAATCAGTACTCAGAATTGGCTGTTGTGTGTCTGTTGGGTCCCGCGACCGAGAACCCTATGGGTTTCGGGAATGGCCAAGTACCCAGCTCTGAGGTAGTCACGACTGCCCCCTGATACTGCAGGTTTATTGGGCGCCACCCCTCCAAAGCAGTACAAACATGGTTACCCGGACATGGTCGGCAAGCAGAGTTGAAAATGGGTTATTTGGAACACAAATTCCCTCATGACAAGAAACCTTGTATGCCTCAAACCTAAGCAGCCCCCACCAAAGCGGAGGCGCAAGGGTAAATGGAACACGCAGAACAGTAGTGCCCGAATACGCGACATGAACCGTGTTTTCCAAAATCTATGGTCTATGGCTCTAGAGAGAGTAATTAAAATAGTACTGGACGAGGACATTAGGGAATTGACCACATCCGACCTATAACTAGCCTTAGACCACTTTAAGGGTATCTTTGAAACCGAATACCATTCCTGACGACAGCTCGCTTTGCGTCGGAGCTCACAGACTGACCGATTGAACCCATTACTGCCGAAGAGGTACTGCGCATCTTGAAGTGCAAAACCAAAAGTGCCGTGGATCCTGGTGGTCTTCGCCCCATAGCCCTCCAAAGAGGGATCAAACGGTGCATAGAGCATGACATGGCAAATCTGATCACGCAGTCGATTAATCACCAAAATGTGCCGGCGGAGCCATGTGCGAGCCGAATGATCCTTCCGCCGAAAGCAGGAGCCACGTCTATCGATATGACGAAATGGAGACCCATTTCGATCAGGAATGTGTTGGGTCGTGTTTTCACTAATATTTTAGGCAAGCGAATTGAGAGTTTTAATAAGCCTCCTAGAAGTCCAGAGAGGTTTCCGCAAATGCCATGGCAATGCGGAGATTTTAACCCTCCTGAGAGTGCGCATTTTCATGGCAATGCGGTAACAAACCAGACTGGTATCATCCTGATAGACTAAGCTAAAGCGTTGGACTCGGTTAGACACCAACACATCTTTGCTGCTCTAAGCAATCTTGGTATCTGAAGCGGGTACCTTGAATAGTCAAAGACATCTATATGAAGTCTAAGACCAGAATCTCAACTAATGGCTTTTTATCTGATGAAATCCGCTTCAAGTGTGGTGTCAAGCAGAGAGACGCCATGTCACCCTTGGTCTTTAATTGTGCAATTGACAAGCTTATTAATAGGTCAGTGGACACTGGGTTGGGAGTTATGTTCTCAACCGGGGACAGCATCAAAATGCCTCTTGGCCTACGCGGATGATTTAGTCATCCTCGGGGACAGCTTCGAAGCAGTCCAGAGACTGCTCGAAGTGGTCGCAGGATTCTGTGACCAGTTTGGCATGAGGTTAAACACTAAAGTGTTCCACTGTCCTCCTCCATAAAACCAGGAATCACATAATTGCCGACATGCACGTGGTGTGGAAAATTAATGACGATAATATCCCGTCAATTCCACCGGACGGAACCTTTAGTTAGAACCTTGGCGTGGAAATAACTCCAGTCCCTGCAAAACCACGATTCGAAAGCCGTGGCTACCCTCTACAAGTAGATGAAAGCTATTGGGAGCGCTAACATCAAGCTCAAGCCCGACGAAAAGGTTAAGCTGCTTAGCCCCTACGGCGCTCTTAGGCTGATCCATACGATGACAGTATCACCCGTATCGGATGGATTGTTGGGGATTTTAGACAGGATAATTCGGATGGTGGTTAAAACTTAGGTGAAATTCCTCAGTCCACCACAAGAAGCTTACTCTATTCAGCTAGGAATCCCCTGTCGACGCAAGATCGTAGTAACCACGCATGTTCGCACGAGGAAAGTCTTGGAACGTTCGGAGCATCCGTCCTTGTCACCCAGATGAGTTTCTAGAGGTCTACGGGTGATGAGGGAGCTTGTAGGGGATAGTAAAAGGGTGAGGCCAAGCGTTGGGTGACCTTACCAGTGAAGTTATTGGTATCTTGCACTTCAAACGGTTCAAAGACAGCAACAGCTGGCTTCAAAGACTGGCCAGCTGAAAGCTTAGAACTTAGTTGCGTGGTCTGCAGATCAATTAAGCAACACATACGCAACTTGAGCCAACCCGCGAGTGGGCAGAGATGGACCAGTGGAGTGTCGTCTTTGCATTCCCAACGGAGTCCTTGCACCACCTACTCATGGTTTGCCCAGCCGAAGGAAAGAGAGGGCGGTCGATTATGGCTGGAAGGCCCGTGTCGAGTACCCGGTCAAGTTGGATGACGGCACTTTGCTGTACCCCGAATTAATCCTGCATGGCGGGAGGGTTATTGTTATTGATGTAACGGTACGATATGACGCTACCCAACTGTCTTGAATCGAGCTTACGAGGTAAAGGTCAACAAATATCAAGCAGTAGCGGATACGTTGGTCGCTGGGGGCATCCTGAAAGACTTTAGCGACCTGGCTAAGGGAGAGGGGATTCATTTTGACGGATGAGCCTCTGTGATGCCCGGGGTCACCTCCAACAAGTCCATCCTGAAATGAAGCAAGATTACAGAGCCACTCCAGAGGGCTGCTTGATGCGGATATCTATGGTGTAGCCTTACCCCGAATGGTGCGATTTGGTCTGCGAATTAATTTGGTTAGGGCTTCCTTTTAGGGTGTTATACCCTTAATCCAGCCCGATAGGGTCACTTGGTAGGTGTGGCTGGTCGCACCTGAAGGGTGGGTATTTTGCGAGTTTTTCCCTCTTCCAAGTGCTGGAGTCAGGGGTGTGGTAAATGACTCGTCACCCCCTACTGAGATTGCAGGATTTCTGATTTTTGTACAAAATTGATCCACTTGTTCTGCCAGGAAGAAGCAGTACTGGTGGCTTGCGGTTCCAACTGACGTGTCCAGACGAGTATCTTAGTACAAACAACGGAAAATCGGTTAAGTCTTTGGAGGCCGACATGGACGCTATCATGGCGTTCCATTCAGCAACCCAAAGGCGATACTCGTGTGTAAACTAAGAAAATGGTAGCCAAACCCAGGTCACTCACCGGGTCCGGCGAGGGAGTCAGTCCCGTAAGAGAACTCATAGGTAAATATTATCAATTTTCCCGAACAACGGCCCAGACTCTATTCGGGAAAATAAAAATCTTAGCAATTATTGCAATCCCCATTAAAAGTTCTCGTAAGACCAATTTGATCTGCAACTCCACGTTAGTGACTCCTGGACACGGCGGTAGTGTTTACACTACCGACGGCTAACGCAGGCAAAGGGACTATTAAACTGATTGAGATAAAACTAACAAATATCAATAAATAAAAAAAATGGATGACATACAAGATAATATTAATACAGAAGATAGAACTAGCGTCATTAGCAATAAAGAAATGCAAACATATTTTATAGAATCATTGAAATAGAAAAAGACATACAAATGACATTGATGAGCAGCAAAATGGGTGCAGTCGCAGCTAACAAGATTCGTAATGGATTAGCAGATATACTCAAAATTACTATGAAATTGATAGAAAAAAATGTATACTTAGAAGGAAAAATTAAAGTAAATATTACACTAATTAGTCAGGCTAAATTGTATACACAAGTAGTTATGGATGACCCAAAAAACAAAGTGAGAGAAGACAGCAGAATTAGAAACAGAAGAGAAAGATCGAGGCAAAGAAAATTTTATAACAATTTACCCCAATAAAGACAAAACATCATCGGTGACTAAAGACATAATTAAAAGAACACTTAATCTATCAATATTATAGCTTAATATAACAAAAATAAAACCTATTTGAAAAAGAGGTATTTTAATTGAAAGAGAAAAAGAACTAGATAAGATAATAGAAGTAATTAAAAATGATTTAATAAGAGAGGAAATTAGTATAAAGAAACCCAAAAAAAGAAATCCAAGAATTATCTTATATTATGTAGAAAACGATATAACAAAAGACGAATTAGCGGAAAAGCTTATTACCTAGAATGATCTAGAAAATGCAGAAATTAATCCAATACACAGTTATCAAGGTAAATTTGGCAACAACTTGATTTTAACAGTTGATAGCAATACATTTAAAAAAATGAAAGAAAAGCACAAACTATATATATATATATATATATATATATATATATATATATATATATATATATATATATAATAAATGGTCAAGCGTTAGATACAGAGGATACTTAAGAGTTACACAATAATTTAAGTGCCTTAAATACAGACATCCAGCAAAGTTCTGCAGAGGAATAGATGCGGAGGAAGTCACATCAACAAAGGATGTCAAAACAATAACTTGCAGAAATTGCGTAGACCATAATAAATTTAAAACAAAATTCGGCACTAAACACGAAGCAAGGAATAGTTGTAAAGTATATGAAAAGGAGATAAATAATTTATTAACAAAAATAAATTATGGATAAAAAGATAAACATTGAACTCTAAGTTTGTACCTCTTAACCTAAATCATTGTGGCGCTGCGAATATAATATACGCTAATGATCTGTTAAAGTTCAAAATTAATATAGCTTCAATAAGTGATCCATATACATATGAATACAATATCACCGTATTCACTAAAGATTATGATGTAATAGCTGAAATACAACCTAAAGCTGCACTTGCAGTGTAAAAAAAAAAAAAAAAATCGCCTATAGTAGGATTGAGGTCTGAAGAAACTTAATAATACAAATATATATATATATATATATATATATATATATATATATATATATATATATATATATATATATATATGTAACTTCGAAATCAGATAGGTATATTGTTTGCACGAGTTAGTCTTCCAAGTAATATACTACAGGAATTAGATGCAATCGAACCATATCTAATCAAATATAACAACCATAAATGGTTAATCTTTGGAGATTTCAATGCCAAGTCATTGGCATGGGGTCTTAAGCAAACCAATAGTAGAGACCCTAATAGATTTTATACATAAACATAATTTAATTATGGAGAATAATCCCAATAGTCTACGAACATTTTGCTGTACAATAGGTAACACTTGGATCGACCTTTTATTACAAAATATTTAAAGAAAAAGTATAAAAAATTGGGAAATTCTAGACGATTATACAGCTAGTGATCATCAACTCGTGTTATGTGATCTAAAGGAAATGAAAATTAGTAAGAAGAATTATATATACGTTATAATAGAGAAACATTAAACTGGGAAACATTCACAGAGCAATTAAAATCAATACCGGAACTATTTTCCAAATTAGAAGGGAATAACATAAATTTATTGTACAATCAATAGAAAACAAATTACTTCAACTAATTTGACGGTACAAAAAAGCAAAGTGAGAGCTTTAAGAAGATTATATCAGAAAGAACAGGATCCAGTATTAAGAAATAAGAGAAAGCAAGAGTTTAAAAAGAATGCTAGTTTATATAGAAAACAATCTTGGAAACCAAAAACTATCATTTAAAGAATATCTAAAAAATATGACGATTGCAACTGCTTTTGATGGATATAACAATATAATAAAAGATAAAAGTAATAATTAAAAAGTTTCAAATTTAGTAAAATTAACGAATGGAGACATTGCTAAGGATATTAATGAATCAATAAATGAGATTTTAAAATTTCACTTTCCCAATACGGTTAATAATGAATTGCTAGATAATATAACAGTGGATGATAAAGATCCAGAATTTACAATATATGAAGTTGAAAATAGCATTAAAGAAATTAATAAAAAAAAAAAATGAAGCTCCTGGACATAACATTGATAAAGAATGGCTTACAACCATATTAAATATCTGTCTACATAATTCAACCTTCCCTAAGTTTTAGAAAACTGCTAAAATAATACTCTTCCCTAAAGAAGGCAAAGATAAAACAAATTGTGAAGCTTATAGACCTATATGTTTATTACCCGTCTGGAGAAAAATACTTGATAAACTAATACTCAAAAGAATACAGTATCGTTATAACAGAAGAAATATAATAAACCGAAATCAATACGGATTTATTAAAGGAAAAATCACAAATGATGCTCTAGTGTAAATAGTAAGAAAACTAAGGGAAAATAAAAATAATTAATTGTATACATGTCTCCTATCGCTTGACATTAAAGAAGATTTCAATAGTGTTAGATGGATGGACATCAAAACCATACTTAATAGACAAATAATATCGAGTAATTTATTTGGGATAATGAATTCATTTCTCGAAAGCAGATTTTATATTGACGCTACGGGTATAAATAAAAATTATAATATAGTAATACCTCAAGGTTCAAGCTTGGGACCTTTCTTATGGTTAATATAAATTAATGAATTGTTAAAATAAGAATTTGGTCAAGATATACACATTGTTAAGTATTTGCTGACGATTTAGCTATTTTAAGTAAATCAAAGTCATACTTCCATTTTACAGAAATGTCTAAGCATCCTTTAAATTTAGTCAGTAATTCGGCTAAGAAACACAGCCTCAAGTTAAGCCATCAAAAATGTAAATATACAATTTTTGTAGTGGGAAAGGAGATAACAAGAAAACCAACAATTAAAATTAATGGAAATAGAATATACGGAAAAATTAAAATATATAGGACTTCATTTCGATACTAAATCAACTTGGATCAATAATTTAAATATCACGAAAGATAAAATTAATATACAAAACAAATTAGCAAGGATAACTAGAGTGACATGGGGTTTGAAGCCAAGTATCTAAAACTCTTACATAAAACAGTAATTGAAAGCATAATCTTATATGGATGCCCAGCATGGTATATAGATACAAATTAAATAGGAAAATTAATCAAATTCAAAGAATTGCCTTATTGAAGATAACAAAATCCTTTAAAACATCTTCGACGGATGCACCTCAAAAACTAGCGAGATTCATTCCAGTAGACTTAATGACCTCTGGAATTTAAAGGAAGAAATAAATATTGATGAAATCACTTAACGAAAATAATACTCGGACACAGAATAATTAATAAGGAACCATGGTCTTGTATATCTATTTCGTGGAATAACGAATCTAATCATAACGACTACTATGTTTACACGGATGGATGTAAAATGAATAATAAAGTAGGTTGCCCAACATTAATATACACCGACAATAAACTAGTACAGAAAATTCAATTAAGATTAAATGAGGAAACAACTGTGTTCGAAGCTGAGTCAACATCAATTCTTGAAAGTATTAAATATATAATAAAAAATAACAAAATGTCATATGCACTCAGATGCTAAATCAGTCATAATGGCTCTAGAAAATCATTAGCATCAAAGCGAAACAATAACAAATATCAAATAATTATTAGAAAAATATCCAAATATCTTTAGTTTTCATTGGGTAAATGCCCACATCGGTATAACATGTAATGAAGAAGCTGATAACGCCGCTAAAATGTCAACAGAATTAAATATGATACACAAAAGGATAAAATTTAGAAAACCACAAATGAAACAAAAATTACTGGAATGGCAAATAAAAACTTGGCAAACTAGATGGGATACTACTAATAAAACAAAACATTGTATGAGTTCTTTAATAAAGTCTCAACTACAAGATTATCAACAGATTTCTTTATTAATCAGATTTTAACAGGCCATGGAGCATTTGGAGCCTACAAACACCGTTATCATCATAAATCAGACAGATGCACATCTGATCAAGAAATACAAGAACATCTCATATTTAAATGTAAAAAATATAACAATATTAGATTAAAATTATTTCCTCAAAATTATAAAACAAACAAAAATTATAAAACTCAAAACACCAACAGAATTATTAATCAATAAAAAATCCAGACATGGAATCAAAGAAATAATGTTCTCTTAACTACAAATACAACTTGAAAATATAGAGCAGGAAGATTATTAAAACCGATAAAGTCTATCACATAAATAATGTTATTATAAATTATCTTATTTTTTTCACCTTATTATTTTACTTATTATGTTAGACTTAAGTCAACCCATAACTTCAAGTCGAAGTTTTCTGTTAAATTCTAAGTTAAATTTTTATTATGTCATTCTGTAAAAACTTCAGTTGAAGCTTAAACTCTTATGTTAACTAAATTGTAAATGTATATATTAATTAATAAAGTATAAATAAATCTTCCAGACAGGGGCTTCC
>JAPDSC010080458.1:145117-179491 GCA_026290005.1 Latrodectus geometricus
TGCAGCTGGTCTGCATCCCCTTGTTGGACTCGGTGGTGGGTGGTGCGGTCAGGTCCTGAAATTTTAATATTTTACATGGAAAATATAAACTTTTCTTTTCTCCCATGGGAGCAAATTTTGAATCAAACCACTGCAAAATTCTATATTATTAAGAGAAAGGAGAACACTTTTGCGAATGTTTCTCCTTTCCTTATATCAAAAGGAATATCGGGATTAGTAGGAGAGGTTAAAAATATCAAAAAAATGCGCTCTGGTGATTTGTTGGTGGAGGTTGCTTCAAGTACCCAAGCAGCCATTATTGCTAAGATGCAATATTTGGCTAATTTGGAAGTGACAGTGTTGCCTCATAGTAATCTTAATTTCTCACGTGGCGTAATCTCAGCTAGGGATTTGTTGAATACGCCGACGGCGGAGATTCTGGAAAATCTGCAGGACCAAAAGGTTTGTGGGGTTAAACGCATCACAGTCAGAAGGGATGGTAACATCATTGATACCAAACATCTCATTCTGACTTTTGCGACCCCAGACCTTCCACAATATGTGAAAGCAGCTTATATGAATCTACCCGTCAGGCCATACATTCCAAACCCACTGAGATGTTTTCAGTGCCAGCGTTTCGGACACTCGAAGAGCGCTTGCAGAGGAAAACTTACCTGCGCTCGATGCGCGGTAGTTGACCATGATGGTTTAAACTGCAAAGCGAAGGAAAGGTGTGTCAACTGTCATGGTGACCACCCATCCTACTCTCGAAGTTGTCCACACTGGATACTCGAAAAAGAAATAGCCACGGTTAAGATTAATCAAAAGATATCATACCCTGAGGCAAGAAGAATTGTCACGTCACGAACTCCACAAACTGGAGTTAGTTATGCAACCGCCGCCAAGAAAATCTGTAAATCCAGCAGCACACAAACAGATGCTGAAATAACCTCTCCATCATTACCCCAAAACCTGATGACCAAAATAAAAACCTCCACTATAGATACTATAAAAAGAAAAGCTCCAATGGCAAAATCAAAAGCCATGAAGGCTTATAAACTAAAATCTTCAAAGCAGGGCCTTTCTAAGTCCTCCTTATCCACCCGTAAAGCCTACTCCCTCATCGCTGATGCGGTTTCTCTCCATCCCTCGGACGATGACATATCGTTCGAGGCGATGTCAGACGATATGCCTTCCAGCTCCGGGAGAGGAGCTTTTCAAAATAAATAATAACTTCCTTTGTTTCATGGAACTGCCATGGTTTGCGTTCTCATCTTGATGACATCAAGTCTTTAATGTCAGACTATAACCCCGCATGTGTAGCACTTCAGGAAACTTTCCTGAAGTCTACCAATAACATTACTCTGCGTGGGTTTAAATGCTTTCGCAAAGACTGTGGTGATGATGGTGCAGTGTCTGGAGGTGTATGTATATTAACATCTAACAATTTTCCCAGCACTGCCCAACCATTAAATACAACTCTACAGGCTGTAGCTGTAAGAATCCATACAACTTGCTTGATTACAGTCTGTAGCTTATATTTGCCACCACATGATGTCATCCGCCAAGAAGAACTTGATAAATTGGTAGATCAGCTGCCTAAACCTTGTTTGTTGTTAGGTGACTTTAACGGACATAATTCTCTGTGGGGAAGTGATGATACTAATTCTCGCGGTCATCAGATAGAGCAATTTATTTCTGATAATTGCCTCTGTCTGATCAATACCGACGAGAAAACATATTTCCACATACCCACAAGAACATTTCATTCGCTCGATCTCGCCATTTGTTCACCCTCACTTCTGCCGTTGTTGAATTTAACAGTTGGAAATGATCTGCGTAACAGCGATCATTTCCCACTTGTCATCTCCCAGACTGGAGGTAGTAGTGTGCAGCAACGCATACCTACTTACGTGTACAGTCGGGCAGATTGGACGTTATTTACACAATTGGCAGTTGTCGACGATAAAATGGTTACGATCGAGGATATTGATAATGCCGTTCATAAAGTCACTGAAACAATTATAAGTGCAGCTGATATAGCAATACCAAAAAGTTCTTCTAATGTAAAAAGCCATTGCAAACCGTGGTGGAACGTTGAGTGCAGAGAAACATATAAAAAACAAAGGAAGTTATGGGGGTTATTTCGGAGGTACCCCACAACGGAGAATTTAATCGCTTTCAAAAGAGCAAAAGCATTAGCTCGCAGAGCTCGTCGTCGAAGTAAGAAGGAATCCTGGTCTCGCTATCTTTCTTCAATAACATCTTCCACATCCAGTAAGGAATTATGGAGAAGAGTGAAAGCAGCGAATGGTATTTATAAGGAATTTTCTATTCCTGTCTTAAAAACCGGAGCTGCTATACACTCTTCTCGCAAGGATATCGCTAATGTCCTCGGTGAAACTTTTGCCAGTGTCTCAAGCACCGACTCTTATACTCCTTTGTTCCTAAGGATTAAGAGTCGAGCTGAAAGAACACCAATTCGTTTCAACCTTGGACATGCATTGCCTTATAACAGCGAATTTCGGATGTTGGAACTGAAGAAAGTAATAAAGCAGGCGCATAACACCAGTCCAGGACCTGATGGAATCAGCTATTACATGCTTCAACATTTAAGTCCAGACTCCCTGTTGAACCTATTGCTTTTGTTCAATAGGATCTGGACCGAAAAAAAATTCCCATCTATGTGGAATGAAGCAATAGTGATTCCAATCCTGAAGCCTGGTAAGGATTCCTCAGAACCGTCACATTATCGACCAATAGCTCTGACCAGCTGCTTATGTAAGACTCTCGAACGTATGGTCAATAACCGACTCGTATATGTCTTAGAAAAAAATAAATGTATTCCTATGAATCAGAGTGGCTTCCGTAAAGGAAGATCCACTCTGGATAATATAACATATTTGGAGACCCAGATTCGCAACGCTTTTGTGCGAAGAAACCATCTGGTCTCCATTTTCTTTGACATAGAGAAGGCTTATGACCGTACGTGGCGATATGGAATTCTCCGTACGTTATATAATTTTGGTTTCAGGGGTAATCTTCCGATATTCCTGCAAAATTTTTTACGCTCCCGTGTTTTTAAAATTCGTATTGGTACAGTTTTCTCCAATACTTTTATTCAGTCCGAGGGTGTCCCTCAGGGTAGTATTTTAAGTGTCACTCTTTTTAATCTTTACATAAGTTCCATACTTCATCAACTTTCACCTTCTGTGCATGGAACTTTATATGTTGATGACCTGCAAATATCATGTCAGGGGTCCAATATGCGATTAATTGAGAGACAATTACAAACTGCTGTAAATAAATTAGCTGCGTGGTGTGCTGAAAATGGCCATACTCTTTCTCCTGGTAAGAGTAGTTGTGTCCACTTTTGCAGAAAGACCAGCTTGCATAATGATCCAGTGATTTGCATCCACAATACACCAATACCTGTGGTCAATGAGGTGAAGTTCCTTGGAGTGATATTCGACCGAAAATTAAATTTTCTTCCGCATGTATTACATCTGCGGAAGAAGTGCGAGCGATCGCTTAATATCCTCAAGGTGCTTTCAAATACATCTTGGGGTGCTGATCGCTTGTCACTCCTTCGTGTTTATCAATCCCTAATTTTATCCCGCATTGACTACGGATGTGCTGTGTATGGATCAGCTAGATCTTCTGTCTTACGCAGATTGGACACTGTCCATCACTCTGCCTTGAGAATATGTTCAGGCGCATTTCGCACATCACCCGTCCAGAGTCTATATGCAATTTGTCAACAAATACCATTAGACCTGAGACGATTGCAGCATTCTCTCAATTATTATGCAAAAATTAAATCGACCCCTCATCATCCTCTAAGCTCTATGGTTCTTAATGCCTCTTTAAAGAGACTTTATGATGCTCGACCTATGAGCATCCCACCTTTTCTCACACGTGCCAAATCTCATCTGTGGCTTTCTGACCTATGTGATGTTCGGTTTGAGACAGTTGATCCACTGGCTCATCCGCCTTGGTATAACCCAACCATAAGCATTCTTAACACCTTTGCTCAATATAGGAAATCGGACACAACACCTATTGTCTTTCAGCAGCTCTTTTATTCTCATCGCTGTCAGTATCAGTCTTACAAACCTGTATTCACGGATGGTTCTAAATCTACAGGACATGTTGGCTGTGGCATTTTTATTAATAATACATGTTATAGCTACAGCCTACATTCGTCCTGCTCCATCTTCACTGCTGAAGCAACCGCTTTATACCACGCTCTTCAGCATGTGAATACAGATAACCATCGTAAATTTTGTGTGTATACTGACAGCATGAGTGTGCTGGAAGCTCTGGGAGACAATAATTTTACTTGCCATCCTGTTGTGTCAAAGATTTCCAGAGCACTTGATTCCCTTGCTGGCAAGGGATACGATATTGTATTTTGTTGGGTACCAAGTCACATGGGTCTTGATGGAAATGAGAGAGCGGATGCAGCTGCAAAGGCTGCATCAGGTCAAATTTTACCATCAGTTCCGCTCTCTGATGTGAGAAGGGGTGTAAAAAGATTCATATATTCTCTTTGTCAAGAATCATGGAGCATGCAGGTCACTAATAAATTGCACAGTATTTTTCCATACCTCATAACATTACCAGTTTTATCATTACGAAGTGCGGATGTTCGCTTAACCCGCCTTCGCATCGGACACACACGTTTCACACACAGACACTTATTTCTAAGTGAACTAAATCCTTGGTGTGAGACGTGTGATGAACCATATACTGTCCATCATATCTTAATTTCATGTCCCAATTTTAACAACCAACGTTTACATTTTTTTAAAACAGATTTTATAACATTATTTGATTTGTTGGGGGAACCACCCCACATAAACCTATTTGCCTTTTTAAGGTCTATAGGCTTTTTAAATTTTATTTAATTTATAATTCATGTATATAGTTATAAAATTTATAGTTTCGTTTTAATTACCATTTTAAGATTATAGATTTTAATACCATTATATACAAAATTTTTTGTCTTTTAATAAACTCTTTTATTGTTGCTTGGGTTTAAAACAATAATAAAATAAAATTTGGCGCAGCATGTCCTTTTTGGACCTTGCGCCATAAAACCCAACTAAACAAACAAACAAACAAACCTGTGACACCCCTCTAGGAGATAAGATGAATGAGACGATGAAGCTATTGATGATCGAGCAAGATATCCTAGTCACCCTGGCAGGTAGCAAAGTTAGTAATGCTACACAACAGAAGATCTGGAATGGAGTAACGGAACTGCTCAAGATTGCTATGTCTCAGATTGAAGGAAATACCTTTTTAGAAGGGGAAACCAAGGCTTATGCTGGAGCTCTCAAAAAGAGTCAGACAAGAACCTTTGCTAAGGTAGTGGCCCAGAGTGCTGGCAGAACATGGACGAAGGAGACTGGGAAGTCTAGAACTGTGAAGGACACCACCAGATCTAGATACAGTAGAGAACAATCACGCAGGAGACAAGACAACATCCTTGTCGCGTACCCTACGCAGGAAAGCGCTCTGAAGAGACGAAAAACATTCTAAAGAAGTCTATCAACCCCTTCAGGTTGGGCCTAAGCATCAAAAGCATTCGACAGATGGGGAAAGGTGGTGTTTTGGTTCGGACACATACAGAAGAAGACCTAGATAGAATTATAAAAGAAGTATCCAGCAATGATGAAGTCACTAGGGAATTGCGACTTAAAAAACCGGAAAAGAGGAAGCCAAGAATTATCCTCTTTAATGTGGACAACGAGATCAAGAGGGAATACATAATGGACAAGATAAGGTGTCAAAACCAGATAGATGAAGGATTGGAGATGGAAGTGGTCCATAGCTTCAAGGGGAGATTTAGAACCAACTGGGTACTGACTGTAAGTGGAGAATGCTATAAAATTCTGAAGCAGTGAAAATGATTCTTCGAGGGATGGAACAGTGTCCAATTCAGAGAGAGTACCTACGAGTTACACAGTGCATCAAATGCCTGAGATTTGGATACCACGCTAAAGACTGCCAAGACAAGGATACCTGCTGCAGGTGTGGAGGCGAACATCACAGCAAAGAGGAGCTGAGAGGCTGCAACTGTGTTGAACACAAGAAGGCTAAAAGGAAAATTGCAACAAACCATGACACCAGGAGCAGGGCATGCCAAGTCCGAGAGCGAGAAGTAAATAACCTGATAAATAAAACAGACTATGGATATTAAAGACGATACGAAACAACTAAGAATGGCGCATATCAACTTGAATAATTGCCGCGCAGCTAATCAACTTGCACAAGACATGGCAGATCTTCAGCTAAACGCCATCTCCATCCACGACTCTTACGTCTATGAGGAAAAAATCACTGGCATTCCATTGGACTACATCATCATTCCTGCAAAAGACGACAAAGCAGCCATCATTGCGAAACGGGACCTTCCATCCTCATTCGTTTACTCTGGTACAGAGATAGTAGTTACGAGGGTGGAAAACGGGGACAGCCAATTGCTCTTCTGTTCTCTTTTTAGTTCACCATCTAGGAGAATTCAAGACTCCATCAGACCATTAGAAACGCTTATCACGAAACATCCAGAAGAACTGTGGATCATGTTCGGGGACTTCAACGTGAAGTCATCAGCAGGGAGCCCCAGGGGAACAGACCAAAGAAGTGAAACCGTCCTAGAGTTTGCAGCGAGACAAGACCTAATCATCGAGAATGACACTAACAGGGGCCCTCCTTTTCCAGTACTATTGGGGAAAGCTGGATGGACTTGTTTTTTACCAAAAGTTTAAGAAGAAATGAAATCCAGAACTGGAGGATAAGCGATCACTATACAGCAGGTGACCACAATCTTATGCTATGCAAAGTAAGCACTAGAAGGAAAAGTAAACAGGGACTTTTTCAGTGGAATACCCAAATATTGGACTGGGACAAATTCATGTGAACTTCCAGGATTCATCGAACGGCACCCGATAAATAAGGATGAGAACATTGAGGGGGTAATTAAATCTATTGAAGACGAGTTATCGGAATCTGCAAGAAACACAAGAAGAAATCCAATGGGAAAAGAAACAAATTTACTGTTGGTGCCAGACACTCAAGATAGAGAGAATTAATGTTCGAGCCCTAAATCGTAGGTTCCAAAAAGAGAAGAATAAAGAAGAAAGAGGCAAAGCCAAACAAACCTTCAAACTGGCAGCAGCTAACTATAGAAAGAATGTTTTGGAACAAAAGAGAGCCGCCTTCAGACAGTTCCTGAACAATGCCTCCTCGGATAACACATTTGGAGTCCACAATAAAATTGTACGAGACAAACTAACTAGACCAGATAAGTTATTTTTGGTGTCGCCGAAACTTCCCTGACTTTCTCAGCGTATCTGCGAGTAGCTCGGCCGTCGTGTCGTTGCTGAGCCATGCAGAACCATGATCAATGAGTATTGTGGGTTTTCTGTTATTGTGACCGATACAAGGTCTGGCATAGATGAAGACTATGTGTAGCAGTATTGATTGTTCGCAATCGGCATTGGCTTTTTGGGATAAAGGCAAATGTTCGAAAGAGAGGATTGTTTGTGGCATTTTGAGTTTAAATTTTGGGCAGTGGCAATTGCTTGTTTTAAGAAAGTTTGAATGTGTGAATGAAAGGCTCGTGTGCTAATGGACTTTGATAAGTCATTGCATGAATGTGGGATCTGTTAGTGCTCCCGGGCATTATCCGGAACTGAATTGTGTGTGATGCTTGGGTACTTTGTACCAAAAATTTAAAGTTTAAAGCATGAAAGATTGTATGAATGGTGCGTATTGTGTAATGCAGCATCGGCCAGTAATCGCACAAAAACAAAATAAAAGTGTTGAGGCAAGTGTCTAACGGTTAATGTGAAAGTTGAAGTTGAGTATTCGGTTTGGCTTTAATGCCGAGATCGTTAAGTACCAGCCTTGGGGTCACAGGGTTGCTCTTGGTCAGTAGAAATTCTATCGATTGGTACTTGATGAATATTAGTAGTTTCCCGGGGATGACGCGACTGTTTTTGAAGGTGCTTGCGAAAAACGGCCTCGCAATGTCATGCGGTTGTGCGTAGGAGGAATGAGAGGCCTTCGAGAAATCCTCTCCGATTTGATTTTGACTGCCTTGGTAATCCGTTGGATTGAGAGACTGTGGAATGAGCCCCACGTTGGTCCGGTTCTTTCTGAAGTGCAAGTTCCATGACATGGTGGAGCAGGGCGGACGACATACAGGAAGCCAATGGGTTACCATTGACTGCAGACTGAAAATGGTGGCGGAAACGTGTCGGATACAGTTCGGGCATGTACGCTAATAGATACCAAAGGTTGGTACCTGAGACGAACAAGTTGAAATTTCTTTTTTTTAGAAATATTATAATACAATCATAGAAATATTATAATACAATTTTAAAAATCGAAATCTTAAGATTATTATGAAATCTCAAA
The DNA here is from genome assembly GCA_026290005.1 of Latrodectus geometricus. Classification (NCBI taxonomy): domain Eukaryota; kingdom Metazoa; phylum Arthropoda; class Arachnida; order Araneae; family Theridiidae; genus Latrodectus; species Latrodectus geometricus. The sequence goes on from JAPDSC010080458.1 coordinate 153,527, forward strand.
AGAAAAGACTCGGGTAAGCCCAGGAAAAAGCGCACATTTGAGTGCGACCTGAAGAGAGTGTGCCAGTGACACAACATAAGTCTTGCGAGCTCCTATAGTAGTTCCGATAACGATCGGCCCTTCACGAGAGTGGAGACTAAGTCGGTCGTTAAAGGTATGGCCAAAAAGAAGGCACCTAGGCTGGATACCATCCCAAGTGAGGTAGTGCAGACAATTTTCGGGTGAAATCCTGGGGTTTTTGTACTACTTTTCAACAGTGCCTATTTTTCAACATTTCCCAAACACTTGGAAACATGCCAAACTGATTCTATTTAGGAAACCGGGAAAGGATGCGACTCAGACCAATCTGTCTGATTTCCAGCATGTGCAAAGTGCTGGAAGGCAAACTCCTCACTCAACGTATATAATGCAACACTTGGTGAAGATTCAGGCGCTTCACCCTGCCCAACATGGGGTCAGGCCTGACAGTTCATGTGATACGGCGCATGTGTGCCTCAATGACATGATCAGGTATTTTCTGGAGAAGAGAAAATACGCCAGCCTTATATCACTGGACGTGCAGGCCAGGAGTTCTCTATCTTCTCAGCCAAGAACGGTGCCATGTAAATATTTTCTAGTTGGTGAAGTCTTACTTTGAAGACAGAAAATTGTTTTTCCATAGCTCGGGAAGAATCATTGAAATTGGTTCGAATAGAGGGGTGCCACAGGGATCGTATAGAGGCTCACTTTTCTGGAACATCGTGGCAGATAGCACATTGAGACTGGACATGCCGAAAGATGCTAGGTTGATTGTCTTTGCAGACGACATGCACCTGATCATGTCGTAGCAGGCGAATCAAGAGCAAAGCTCGAGAAATGTGTGCAATAAGCCCTCAGTACAATCAGCAAATGAGGGAAGAGCTATAAACTGGTTCACTCCAAGCAACTGTCTGCACTTACTATCAGCAGACGGAGGAAGATTAAGCGCTCTCCAGTCTTCAGATGGGACGGATCCTCGATTAAAGCCGTACAGGAGCTTAAGTTCTTGGGAGTTCTATATGATAGAGCCTTGACTTTTACCAGTCACTTTCGCATCGCACCAAGCGCATCGGGCAAACCATGGTAGCATGACCATGGCATTCCAGCGAACGGTGAGGGTTATGTTTGGGCGTGAGCCCGAACAGCTCAAACGCCTATAAAGGAGTGGAACTGAGTGCATGGTGCTATTCGGAATAGGTGCATGGGGACACAGGTTGGATTGTACCACTTTCTGCGGCCATCTCCAAAGTTTGCAAAGATCTGGACTAGTTGCAATTACCCGTTCCTACGGAACTGTCTCAACGGCAGCGGTCCAAGTTCTGGTGGGAGTCCTACCTCTATACATTAAAGCAAACTTGGAGAACACGAAGCTAATGATATCAGTGAATCGTAGCATGCTAACTTCTGCGAGAAGCACCTTGATCCAGTGAGCGTTGATCTCAGGGTCGATATCTGGATTTTTCATCCTGTGGACAGGGTGTGTGTGCCCTTGGACAGTGAAGGACCAAAAGGTGTAGGCTTGGAAAGTTTCACGGATGGGTCAGGTATGGAGGTGAAGGTCATTACGGACTTCGTAGTTTATTACTTTGGGTCGGAGATTTATTCTGCCAGTGCCAGGCTCGCCGATGATAATTCAGTCTTTCAGGCTGAAAGGTCGGCGTTGAGAATGGAGCTGTACTGGCTCCGAGTATATAACGGGAGTGACGAATATAACATCGATAGCGATTCGCTATTGTCCCTGTATTCCCTACCGGACCCAAATAACTATAACAGCTTGGTTCTTAAAGGCTTACTCCTGAAGGTCTCAATCGATCGGGAGGTGCATTTACACTATGTCTTAGCTCATCAGGGCACGGATGAAAATGAAGGAGACGATTGACTGGCTGAGGAAGCTGCGAGTTTACTAGAGACGACGCTGGACCTACCGAAACCTAGGTCGCAACTGCAAAAGGTGCTACGTGTAGAAGCTCTTAAGGTATGGCAACGAAGATGGGAATCATGCGAGGTTGGTCGACAGACCTTCAAGTTCTGTGGAACTGTGACTGAAAGGATGGTGGTGGGTAACCCAACCATCGCTCAAGTTGCGACTGGACATGGACGTGTTGCTTCTTTATGTGCCGTACAATGCCGGAGTACCTTCATTAAAGAAGGAACCCGATAAGTGATTTATGACGCTCAGGCGACTGCCTCCATTTCGTTTTGCAATGCAAACGAATTTCCGATGAACGGAGCAACCTGGTGTACGATAGTGCAAATTTGAGTACCATCCTGGACCGGAGCAATTGGTTGATTCTGAAAAGAATCATGTTCATTTCGTTGGATGACATTCCAATGATGGAATACCGAAGAGCACCGGAAGGTGGGACATCAGAAATCTGGGAGATAGAGAACTAAATATAGGATTTGACAGTTCGAAATAAGGCATCAAATATCAATAATGATTCTGAAAGCAAATCTTTCATAAAAGTGCAGTAAAGCCAAGCAACTGTAACGTTCAAAATGGCGAGTCATCTCGCATCATAAAGTGGGGCCTACCACGATTCCGTTGAGCTTTTACCGAGGCGGTAGACTCGCGAAGTAGTAGGCATGCGGTTCTGTCGAGGCAGGAACACTTTAGGAATAGAAGCCTCGGCTTCTAGCACTATGCCTCACCAACTCTATCCCCTAATGTTTGGACGCAGTTTTGCACTTCATATATGGTCAGCTTGCCTTGAAAGCTGTTTGACCTCTTTTGAGTGTCCACATTAGCCTCAGGGTATTTCTTCCTGGAATTGTATGTCAATAAATCTCATGGCTGGGGAAAAGAGCTAGTTCAAACGCTTTTGAAATCTCAAATGGGGAAATGTCCGTTGCTGATGTATTAAGCATTAAATAAGCTGCTCGGAGATTGAGAAAAAATAATTATTTTATTTATTTTTAGAGTTCAACTTTTAATTTAATAAAAAATATTATGCAGATGCTTAACAAAGTGAGCAATTTTGTTATTAAATGTTCAAAAATAATTATAAATATTCAAATTAAATTAAAAACATGAAACGTATTTATTTTATTTTTTGGATTTAATTTCAATTCAATTTGCATTGAATGGGAGAGGGCTTCATGAGAAAACAGTTACGTTTCTCCCCAAGTACTTCACTTCATAATAGACAAAAACTTTGAGTTTTTTAACTGCTTAAACAGGGTAAAAAGTATAATGTACTTATTAGTTTTTCAATAAATTTTTAAAATGTCTTTGACTTAGGGCTAATATCAATGATTTTTGTAGGAATGGAAATTCTATCTGAAGAAATTAAAAAATCTTTTTTGGATTGATCAGTAATATCGACGTTGTTTTTTGAAATATTTCGAAGCAAATGACAAATTTTAAAAGCAATACAAATTAATATTTAAGCCACAGGAATTGAATTTTTGCTCTTATTCCGGAATCTGCATGAACATTAGGGCATCAACTTTACACGCATTCTTTTATAATTTTCGAAAATTGTATGTTCTATTATTTTTTATTCAATATCAAAGTTACATACATTTTGTAAAAGATAATTTCGCATCCAAGAAATTAATTTTTGAAATGATTTGATTTAGTCTTAATTTTTAAATTCGGCATAAAAAATATATATTTTTGGCAGCCAGAAAATGAAAATGTTTCATACCATATGTTTTGAATTTTTGTTAATTGTTGGTATTTATATAAATTTTCCATTAAAAATATAAGTTTTCTAAAAAAGGTAGCTAATTAGAAATAATTTTCAAAATTTCCAAGTGCATATGTATTAAACCAAAATTTATAACAATTTTAAAGTAAATTGTTTAATTTATAAAATTTTTTTGTTTTAAATTTCTAAAAAATGTGGATCCTTTAACTGCGTACGTACATATACAAATTGTAACCATATCTTTCTGTTAGTATATTGCTAAATAGAAAACTTAAAACATTTATTAAATGTAATTTTTATTCGATACAATACACATAAATAAAAATTAACTTATGTTCTAAAGATGCAATATGAAAAAAAAAATTCTTAAAAAATATGTATTTAATATAAAATTGACTGCATTAGTTCAACAAACAAGAATACACATATGTATGTGTATTCTTATCATATCAATATGATAGTATTTGTATGTGCAAGGTTAATTCAAAAACACAACTATACTCCTCCATAGTTACAACCTCGCAGACCTGCAACAAACTACACACACACACAAATTTGCTATATTAAATGGATTATATAACATAAAAATATTAGTATTGTTATCATAAACATGCTGTAAGAAACAGTAATTAAACAATAAAATGAACAAAGTTATTAAAAAATTTTTAAACTTTATAAAGAATATATGTTTAAGAGTACATATTATAAACACATATAAAAACAATAAAATTTTTTATTGTGTTTATTTAAAAAAAGTTTAATTTGAAATACATAAAATGAGAGAGAGAGAGATAACATATAATTATATAATAGCTGAAAAATTTTCAATTGGGTAATATATATATATATATATATATATATATATATATATATATATATATATATATATATATTTTAAAACGGGAAATTTATTTTAATTTATTTTTACAATATGTACAAAGACAAAAAAGAGAAATATCTTTGAGATTTTTGGTATATTTACACATTTTTTAAAAGGGTTGATTTTTTAAAACTATTCTAACTTTAATTTTTGCTTCTATAACAGGTGGAGGATCTAAGACTTTCATTGACCACGTGTATCGCAGATCAATTCTAGTAATAAACAAACTTAATAAAAAGTTTCAACCTTATCTTCCATTTCTTCCCATAATACATCATCCTGTAAAATCTTTTCTATTTTGTGCCCTTTCTGTGTCCATAGTTAATACATTTTTTCTGTTATATGCAGTTGCTCTTAGATTTGATAAAAATGTGTCTTTTGTTGATGTTATATCAATTTGTTTTTGCTTAAATTCCAAAACTTGAATTTATTTAATTTCCACTATTCCATCATTATCAATTAAACCATCAAGTGTTGCACTCTTTGATTTTCTTCCTTCTTACTGAAATTTGTAAACGATTGGAGAGTTTATTTCTTCGATGGCAATAGCTCATTTTTAGGAACTACGTAAAGAAAGAGCAGATTCAACTGTCTTAAGCAAAAGAATCGTGGATCTGTCTTTCTACACAATGAGAAAGTATACCCTTGTAAAAGTCTGAGTTTCTCAGAATGCGGCTCGGGGACAGTTGTCATACTAACAATTTCTTCCTCTTCTCTTGCTCTTCACTTTCTTTTAATCATGTCTCCTTTTAGGTAATTGGGTTTTGTGTCAGTCGTGAATTCACCTAAAAATCTTATTACTAGTTTGTTAACGATAAATATATTTTAGTAAACTCCTCAATTATTAAATGTGCAATCAATGAAGTAAAATCCAGAGGATTGAATAAAACTTTTTTGTAGTTAACAGTCCAGATCATTCCTGAAATGAATTCGTAGTTTAAAATGAACTAGTATAAAAGTATAATTTTCGCATTCGCCACAAGTTTTGGTTACTTTTCGTTTGTATACTTATATGGTATAATAGAATGCACATTAATATTATGAATTAAACAAGACAAAAAGCCATCATGTGTGCCACCAAGACCAATATGTGCTTTTTAAATATGTGAACCATAAGTTCATAATATTTTAATTTTCTTAAAGATTAAGTTATCTAGCTTTAACTATTTCAAAATGTAGTTTTAACTGACCTGTCAAAGTAAGAGTTTTGCTAGCCCATTTATTTTAGTTTCAACATTTAGTGAGCTTGAATCTCACCTAAATAAAGTGGTTCGAAATCCAATTTAAACTGTATGTCTCCATCTAATTAGCAGTCGTGAACAAAAAAAAAAAAAAACTATGAGTGACAGTTAAGCGAACTGAGAAGTTACTAAATTTTGTGCTCACCTAATTAGACAAGTGCTGTGGAAGTTGCGATATAGATACGTAATACGCTTCTCGAAGAAAGTTAGTTTATCAAAATTGTCACTGTGATTAAATTCCGAATATTAAGTGTTTTAACTTTTCTTTTTAAATATTAGATAAATTTAATAATTAATTTCTAAGATTGGAAATGAGAGAGAGAATTATGGTGGAAATTGTTCAAATCTCCATATGAAGTAGATGACAGTTGAATGGTCAACGCTTTGGCTTTCCATTGAACAAGTCATTGATTCAGTTCTCATTTGAAGGGAAGATATTTAGAGTGGATTACAAACAATAGATCCCCTCAGGGGGTTTACTTTCTTTAAGCAAACACGGGTGTCACAATCCCGAGGTACCCCAGTGATCTGTCCTATTCTTTAATTTCTTCTCATCTCTCTCTTCTGCTTTTTCTTCCTTTTCTCCCTCAATGTGGTTGCCTCTCATGATATTGCTGCCTCTCATGAGGTTGAGGGCTCCCCTTGAGCAGCTGTCGCCGCTCTGTTGCTATTAGCTACTCTTGGGGACTAAATCACCCACGTGTTTGCCGTGCGTGGAGACCCGTGTCCCAGGAAAGGAGGGTCTTGGTAATTGAGGCCCCTAGAGACCAATACATTGCTTTGGCATCTGCTTCAGGTAAACGGGAGGTGTGTTGTGGTCCTCAGCACATCAATCGGCTTTATGGATCAAGCGATCGGTACATCTGCTGCATGACTCGTTAAGGGTGGAGGCCATCACAGGGATGTATTGTGAGCGTATAGGACTTGGTTAGCACTTGTGCAGCTGGTCTGCATCCCCTTGTTGGACTCGGTGGTGGGTGGTGCGGTCAGGTCCCGAAATTTTAATAAAAAACTATGGAAAACAGAAAACAATCTTTTCTCCCACGGGAGCATATAATAGATAAAACAAATTGTAAATTTTTTATAGTGAAAAGAAAAGTGGGTTCATTTGAAAAAGTGTCCCCTTTTCTCATTCAAAAAGGGATATCGGGTTTTATAGGAGAGGTAAAGGGTATCAGGAAGCTAAGATCAGGTGACTTATTGATTGAAGTTGCTAACTCTACTCAGGCAGCCAATATTATAAATTTGCAATTGATGGCAAACATAGAGGTAACTGTCCTGCCTAATGGAAATTTAAATTTCTCACGTGGAGTGATTTCTGCAAGGGATTTGTTGAACACGTCGACGGATGAAATTCTTGACAACTTGAATAATCAAAAGGTCTGTGGAGTTGAACACATTAGAGTCAGAAGAGATGGTCACTTTATTGACACTAAACATCTCATTCTGACCTTTGCGACCCCAGACGTTCCTGACAAAATTAAAGTTGCCTATTTGAATTTACCCGTCCGACCGCATATTCCAAATCCCTTAAGATGTTTTCAATGCCCGCGTTTTGGACACCCGAGAAACGCTTGCAGAGGCAAACTTACCTGCGCTCGCTGCGCGGTAGTTGGCCACGATAGTTCGAACTGCACAGCGAAGGAGGCATGTGTCAACTGTAATGGTGACCATCCCTCCTATTCTCGAAGTTGTCCTCAATGGGCTTATGAAAAAAAAATCACCACGTTAAAGGTAAAAAACAACTGTACCTATCCTGAGGCCAGGAAAATTGTTGCCTCTCGTACGCCACAGCCTGGAATGAGTTATGCAGCCGCAGCAAAAAAAGTCACCAAGTGTTCAAGTACACAAACCGATACCCTGCCACTTCCTGTAATGAGATTACCCCAAGTATCAACTGAAAAGCCAAAATCAACATCTACATTATTTAGAAGAGCTTCTTTGGCTAAATCTAGAGGTGTTAAGGCCTCGAAATTAAAATCTGCAAAATAGGGTCCTCGAAAATATTCCTTATCCACCCGTAGAGCCATGACCCTAGAAGCTGATGCTGTCTCTCTCCATCCTTCGGACGATAATTTATTGCTCGAGGAAATGACTCGCCTTCCAGCTCCGGGGGGAGGAGCTCTTCAATTTAAATAATAACTTCCTTTATTTGTTGGAACTGCCATGGTTTGCATTCACATTTTGATGACATCAAGTCTATTATACCTGCTTATAACCCCGCATGCATAGCACTTCAGGAAACCTTCCTGAAGTCTTCGAATAACATCACTATGCGTGGGTTTAAATGCTTTAGAAGAGACTGTGGTGACGATGGTGCAGTGTCTGGAGGTGTTTGCATATTAACATCTAATGATTTCACCAGCACTGTCCATCCAATCAATACAACCCTACAGGCTGTAGCTGTTAGAATTCATACAACATGTTTGATTACAGTCTGTAGTTTGTATTTACCACCACATGATGTCATCCGCCAAGAAGAACTTGATACATTAGTTGATCAGCTGCCTTCACCATATTTGTTATTCGGGGACTTTATCGGCCATAATACTTTGTGGGGAAGTGATGATACCAATTCTCGCGGTCATCAGATTGAGGGTTTTATTTCTGATAATTGCCTTTGTCTGATGAATACCGACGAGAAAACTTACTTCCACACACGCACAAGGATATTTCATTCTCTCGATCTCGCCATTTGTACCCCATCACTTCTGCCATTGTTAAATTTAACAGTTGGGAATGATCTGCATAACAGCGATCATTTCCCACTCGTCATCTCCCAGACTGGAGGTAGTAGTTTGCAGAAACGCATACCTACTTACGTGTACAGTCGGGCAGTTTAGACGTTATTTACACAATTGGCAGTCGTTGATGATAAAATGGTTACGATCGAGAATATTGATAATGTCGTAAATAAAGTCACTGAAAAAATTATAAGTGCAGCTGATACAGCAATACCTAAAAGTTCTTCTAAACCAAAACGGTGTTGCAAACCATGGTGGAACAATGAATTCCAACAAACATATAAAAAACAAAGGAAGTTATGGAAGCTATTCCAAAGGTACCCCACAACGGAGAACCTTATTGCATTTAAGAGGGCAAAAGCATTAGCTCGCAGAGCTCGTCGACAAAGTCAGAAGGAATTCTGGTCTCGCTATGTATCCTCTATAACATCTTCCACATCCAGTAAGCAGTTATGGAGAAAAGTAAAAGCAGCCAATAGTGTATATAGAGAATTTGCAATTCCTATATTAAAAACCGGAGCTGTTATATACTCTTCTCCTATGGATATTCCCCTCAGGGGGTTTACTTACTTTAAGTAAACACGGGTGTCACAATCCCGAGGTACCCCAGTGATCTGTCCTCTTCTTTTTCATTTCTTCTCTCCTCTACTCTTCTGCTTTTTCTTCCTTTTCTCCCTCATTGTGGTTGCCTCATTGGAGGTTGAGGGCTCCCCTTGAGCAGCTGTCGCCGCTCTGTTGCTAATAGCTACTCTTGGGGACTAAATCACCCACGTGTTTGCCGTGCGTGGAGACCCGTGTCCCTGGAAAGGAGGGTCCTGGTAATTGAGGCCCCCAGAGACCAACACATTACTTTGGCCTCTGCTTCAGGTAAACGGGAGGTGTGTTGTGGTCCTCAGCACATCAATCGGCTTTATGGATCAAGCGATCGGTACATCTGCTGGATGACTCGTTAAGGGTGGAGGCCATCACAGGGATGTACTGTGAGCGTATAGGACTTGGCTAGCACTGGTGCAGCTGGTCTGCATCCCCTTGTTGGACTCGGTGGTGGGTGGTGCGGTCAAGTCCCGAAATTTTATAATTTTTAATGGATTCAACAAACTTTTCTTATCTCCCACGGGAGCATCTTATGAATAAAATATCGGCAAAATTTTATGTCGTTAAAAGAAAAGAGAACACTTTTTCAAGTGTTTCTCCTTTTCTTATTTCAAAAGGTATATCGGCAGCAGTAGGAGAGGTTAAAAATATTCAGAAAATGCGCTCTGGTGATCTTCTGGTGGAGGTTGCATCAGACACTCAAGCAGCCACAATTTCAAATATGAAATATTTAGCTAATTTAGAAGTGACTGTTCTACCTCATGTTAATCTTAATTTCACACGTGGCGTCATCTCAGCCAGGGATTTGTTGAACACGCCGACGGCGGAGATTTTGGAAAATATGCAAGACCAAAAGGTCTGTGGAGTTAAACGCATTCAAGTCAGAAGAGATGGTGTGTATATAGACACAAAACATCTCATTCTGACATTTGCGACTCCAGACCTTCCAAAATATGTCAAAGCAGCATATTTGAATCTACCCGTCAGGCCGTACATTCCAAACCCACTGAGATGTTTTCAGTGCCAGCGTTTCGGACACTCGAAGAACGCTTGCAGGGGCAAACTCACCTGCGCAAGATGCGCGGTGGTTGGCCATGATAGTTTAAACTGCAATGCGAAGGAGAGGTGTGTCAACTGTCAGGGTGATCACCCCTCCTATTCTCGAAGTTGTCCACACTGGATACTTGAAAAAGAAATAGCCACGGTTAAGATTAACCAAAAGATCTCATATCCTGAGGCTAGAAGAATAGTCACTTCACGAACTCCACAAGCTGGAGTTAGTTATGCAACCGCCGCCAGGAAAGTATGTAAATCCAGTAGCACCCAAACAGATTTTGAAATAACCTCTCCATTATTGCCCCAGAACCCGTTTAATAAAACGAAAACCTCCACATTGAACATAATAAAAAGAAAAGCTCCAACAGCAAAATCGAAAGCAATGAAGGCTCACAAACTAAAATCATCTAAGGAGGGTCTTTGTAAGCCCTCCTTATCCACCCGAAAAGCCTTGTCCCTGGAAGCTGACGCGGTATCTCTTCATCCCTCGGACGATGATATATCGTTCGAGGAAATGTCAGATGATATGCCTTCCAGCTCCGGGAGAGGAGCTTTTCAAATTAAATAATAACTTCCTTTGTTTCATGGAACTGCCATGGTTTGCGTTCCCATCTTGATGACATCAAGTCTTTAATGTCAGACTATAACCCCGTAGTCGTAGCTCTTCAGGAAACTTTCCTGAAGTCTACAAACAACATTACTCTGCGTGGGTTTAAATGCTTTAGGAAAGACTGTGGTGACGATGGTGCAGTGTCTGGAGGTGTTTGTATATTAACATCCAATAATTTTCCCAGCACTGTCCATCCAATCAATACAACTCTACAGGCTGTAGCTGTTAGAATACATACAATCTGCTTAATTACAGTCTGTAGTCTGTATTTGCCACCACATGATGTCATCCGCCAAGAACTTGATAAATTAGTTGATCAGCTGCCTACACCGTTTCTCTTAGTAGGTGACTTTAACGGACATAATCCTCTGTGGGGAAGTGTTGATACTAATTCTCGCGGTCGTCAGATAGAGCAATTTATTTCTGATAATTGTCTCTGTCTGATTAATACCGACGAGAAAACATATTTCCACACACCCACAAGAACATTTCATTCTCTCGATCTGGCCATTTGTTCTCCTTCACTTCTGCCATTGTTGAATTTAACAGTAGGAAAGGATCTGCACAATAGCGATCATTTTCCTCTTGTCATCTCCCAGACTGGAGGTAGTAGTGTGCAACAACGTGTACCTACTTACGTGTACAGTCGGGCAGATTGGACAGTATTCACACAATTGGCAGTCGTTGATGATGAAATGGTAATGATCGATGATATTGATGTAGCCGTTCATAAAGTCACTGAAACAATTATAAGTGCAGCTGATACAGCAATACCCAAAAGTTCTTCTACTTTAAAAAGGCGTTGCAAACCGTGGTGGAACGTTGAATGCAGAGAAACTTACAAAAAACAAAGGAAGTTATGGGGGCTATTTCGGAGGTACCCCACAACGGAGAATCTTATTGCCTTTAAGAGAGCAAAAGCATTAGCTCGCAGAGCTCGTCGTCGAAGTCAGAGGGAATCTTGGTCTCGTTATCTTTCTTCAATAACATCTTCCACATCCAGTAAGCAGTTATGGAGAAGAGTGAAAGCAGCCAATGGTATTTATAGGGAATTCTCTATTCCTGTTTTAAAAACCAGAGCTGCTATACACTCTTCTCCTAAGGACATCGCTAATGTCCTTGGTGAAACCTTTTGTAGTGTCTCAAGTACTGACTCTTACAATCCTTCGTTTTTAAGGATTAAGAGTCATGCTGAAAAAACACCAATTCGTTTCAACCATGGGCAAGCTTTACCTTATAACAGCGAATTTCGGATGTTGGAACTGGAGAAAGCATTGAAACAGGCCAATAATACCTGTCCAGGTCCAGATGGAATCAGCTATTACATGCTTCAACATTTGGGTCCAGAATCCTTATCGAACTTATTGCAACTGTTCAATAGGATCTGGACTCAAAATGAATTTCCATCTTTATGGAGTAAAGCTATAGTGATTCCGATTCTCAAGCCTGGTAAGGATCCTTCTGAACCTTCACATTATCGACCAATAGCTCTGACCAGCTGCTTATGTAAGACTCTCGAACGTATGGTCAACGCCCGTCTCGTATATGTCTTAGAAACAAATAAATATATTCCTATGTATCAGAGTGGTTTCCGTAAAGGAAGATCCACTCTAGATAATATAACATATTTGGAGACCCAGATTCGCAACGCATTTGTGCGAAGAAACCATCTGGTCTCCATTTTCTTTGACATCGAGAAGGCATACGACCGTACATGGCGATACGGAATTCTCCGTACATTATATGATTTTGGATTCAGGGGTAATTTGCCGATATTCCTTCAAAATTTTTTACGCTCCCGTGTTTTTAAAGTTCGTATTGGTTCCTATACATCCAATACTTTTATACAATCTGAGGGTGTTCCTCAGGGATCTATTTTAAGTGTAACCCTTTTTAGCCTGTACATAAGTAACATTTTATGTCACCTTCCATTATCAGTTCATGGAACATTGTTCGTTGATGACCTGCAAATATCATGTCAGGGGTCAAATATGCGATTAATTGAGAGACAATTACAAACTGCTGTAAATAAATTAGCTGCATGGTGTGCTGAAAATGGCCATACTTTATCTCCTGGCAAGAGTAGTTGTGTCCACTTCTGCAGGAAGACAAGCCAGCATAATGATCCAATAATTTACATCAACAATACGCCAATACCTGTAGTCAATGAGGTTAAATTCCTGGGAGTGATTTTCGACAGAAAATTGACCTTTCTTCCGCATATTTTACATTTGCGGAAGAAGTGTGAGCGATCGCTTAATATCCTCAAGGTGTTATCAAATACATCTTGGGGTGCAGATCGCTCGTCACTCCTTCGGGTTTATCAATCTCTTATATTATCCCGCATTGACTACGGATGTGTTGTGTATGGATCTGCTAGGTCTTCTGTCTTACGCAGATTGGATACTGTCCACCACTCTGCCTTGAGAATATGTTCTGGCGCATTTCGCACATCACCCGTCCAGAGTCTATATGTAATATGTCATCAATTACCACTAGACCTGCGACGAATGCAGCTGTCTCTCAATTATTATGCTAAAGTTATGTCGACCCCTCATCATCCATTACACTCCATGGTTCCAAATGCCTATATTAAAAGACTGTATGATGCTCGCCCAATGAGCATCCCACCTTTTCTCACACGCATAAAGTCATATTTGTCTTTGTCTGATCTATGTGATTTGCGGATTGAATCAATAAATCACTTTGCTCATCCGCCTTGGTATCACCCGACATTTGATTTTAATTATTCCTTTGCTCAATACGGAAAATCTGACACAGCACCTATTGTCTTTCAACAGCTATTTTCTTCTCATCGCTGTCAGTATGAGTCATACAAACCTGTATTCACAGATGGATCTAAATCTGCAGGACATGTGGGCTGTGGCATTTTTATCAATAATACATGTTTTAGTTACAGCCTACATCCGTCCTGCTCCATCTTTACTGCTGAAGCAACAGCTATTTACTACGCTCTTCAGCAGGTGAATACAGATGACTATCGACAATTTTGTATATATACTGACAGCATGAGTGTTTTGGAAGCATTGAGAGGCAATAGTTTTAATTGTCATCCTGTTGTGTCAAGAATTTTCAGAGTATTGGAATCCCTTGCTGGCAAGGGTTACAAAATTTTATTTTGTTGGGTACCAAGTCACGTAGGTCTTGATGGAAATGAGAGAGCGGATGCAGCTGCAAAAGCTGCTTCAGGTCAAATTTTACCATCAGTTCCGCTCTCTGATGTGAGAAAGGGTGTCAAAACATTTATATATTCCCTATGGCAGGAATCATGGAATTTGCAGGTTATCAACAAATTACATTCCATCTTCTCATCCGTCACTTCATTGTCTGTTTTACCGCTACGAAGAGCAGATGTTATTTTAACTCGCCTTCGTATCGGACACACACGTTTCACACACAGACATTTGTTTTTAAATGAATTAAATCCTTGGTGTGAAACGTGTGATGTACCATATACTGTTACTCATATTTTAATTTCATGTCCTGTTTTTAACTCTTACCGTTTTAAATTCTTTTTCACTGACCTTTTAACCATGCATGATTTAGTGGGGGAGTCACCCCACCGAAACCTCTTTTCCTTTTTAAGGGAAATTGGTTTCCTTCATTTTATTTAAATTTTATGAATTTTATATACTTATACTGATTTCGATTTTAAAGTTAATATATACAATTATTTTTGTGTTTTAAATTTTTAATGTTGAGTTTGGGTTTTGCCTAAAATCTATGAATAATCTTTAAAGCTTAATTTTTGGCGCAGCTTGTCCTCTTTGGACCTTGCGCCATAAAACCCAACCCAACAACAACAACAACATCTCCTATGGATATTGCTAATGTTATTGGTGAAACATTTGCCAACGTCTCAAGTTCTGACTCTTATAGTCCTTCGTTTTTAAAGACGAAGAGTCGAGCTGAGCGAACACAAATCCGTTTCACCAAAAGTCAAGCTTTTCCTTTCAACTGCGAGTTTCGGATGTTGGAAATGAAACGAGCATTACAGCTGGCCAATAATACCAGCCCAGGACCAGACGGAATCAGCTATCAAATGCTTCGACATTTAAGTCCATATTCCCTGTTGAACTTATTGTATTTGTTCAATAGGATCTGGACTGAAAATGAATTTCCATCACTTTGAAGCGAAGCAATAGTTATTCCGGTCCTTAAACCTGGTAAGGATCGTTCAGAACCATCAAATTATCGACTAATAGCTCTGACGAGTTGCCTTTGTAAGACTCTCGAACGTATGGTCAATGCCCGTCTCGTGCATGTCTTGGAAGAAAATAAATGTATACATGTCAATCAGAGTGGTTTCCGTAAAGGAAGATCCACTCTTGATAACATTACTTACTTGGAAACCCAAATCCGCAACGCTTTTCTGCGGAGAAATCATCTGGTTTCCATCTTCTTCGACATCGAGAAGGCATACGACCGTACGTGGCGATACGGTGATCTCCGTTCTTTATATGAATTTGGTTTTCAGGGAAATCTTCCGATATTCCTACAGAATTTCTTACACTGCCGTCTTTTTAAAGTACGTATTGGTCACCTTTTGTCCAATACTTTTAATCAAGCCGAGGGTGTACCCCAAGGTTCTATTTTAAGCGTAACTATTTTTAACATTTACATTAGTCACATCCTTCATCTTCTATCACCTTCAGTATATGGCACTATGTATGTGGACGACCTGCAAATATCTTGCCAAGGATCGAACATGCGTTTAATTGAGAGACAACTACAAACATCTGTTAATAAAATAGCTGCATGATGTGCAGAGAATGGCTTTAAACTATCTCCTAGCAAGAGCTGCTGTGTCCATTTTTGCAAGAAGACCAGTCTTCACAGCGATCCTGTTATTCATCTGAACAACACTACAATACCTGTAGTCAACGAGGTTAAATTTCTTGGTTTGACATTCGACCGAAAGTTGACCTTTCTTCCGCATGTTTTACATTTGCGGAAGAAGTGCGAGCGATCGCTTAATATCCTCAAGGTTCTTTCTAATACATCTTGGGGTGCTGATCGCTTGTCACTCCTTTGAGTCTATGAAGCACTTATTTTATCTCGTATTGACTACGGAAGTGTTGTGTATGGATCTGCTAGGTCTTCTGTTTTACGCAGTCTGGACACTGTGCATCACTCTGCTTTGAGGATTTGTTTAGGCGCATTCCGCACATCACCCGTCCAGAGTCTTTATGCGATTTGTCAGCAATTGTCTTTAGACCTGAGACGGATGCAGCTGTCTCTCAATTATTACGCAAAGGTCGTGTCTGACCGACAACATCCTATACGTTCCTTGGCCATTTCTTCTGCATTAAAGAGACTATATGATGCTCGACCCTACAACATCCAACCCTTTCTCACTCGAACTAAAGATCAACTATTTTTGACAGACCTATATGATGTCCGTTTTATCAAAACGGACTTATATTCACTTCCACCTTGGTATAATCCACAGATTAATATCATCAATCCTTTTGCTCAATTTAGAAAATCGGACACAACCTCAACCTTTTTTCAACAGCTTTTTCTATCACATCGCTGTCAGTATTCATCATACACGCCTGTATTCACGGATGCTTGTAAAACAGCATAACATGTTGGCTTTGGCATATTCTTTGCCAATACCAGTTATGGTTACAGCCTCCATATGTCCTGCTCCATCTTTATAGCTGATTCTACCGCTATTTTTCAAGCTCTTCAGCTAGTGAATACAGAGCAATTTAATAAAATCTGCATGTATACTGACAGTTTGAGTGTATTAGAAGCGTTGAGAAATTCCAATTATTGTCATCCTGTTGTGTCCAAGATTTTCGGAGCATTGGATTCCCTTGCTGGCAAGGGTTATAACATCATTTTCTGTTGGGTCCCAGGTCATGTAGGTCTAGAGGGAAATGAAAAAAGGCTGATGCAGCTGCTAAAGCTGCATCGTCCTCACTTCATTCTTCTGTCCCTCTTTTCGACGTGAAAAGGGTTATTAAAAGATTTGTAAATTCTCTATGGCAGGAGTCCTGGAATATGCAGGTCGCAAACAAACTACGTGCCATCTTTCCATACCTCATTCCATCATCTGTTTTACCGTTACGAAGACAAATGTCAGATTGACTCGCCTTCGTATCGGACACACACGTTTCACACACAGACATTTGTTTCTAAATGAATCTAATCCATGGTGTGAAACGTGTGATGTACCATATACAGTTACTCATATTTTAATTTCATGCACATATTTTAACATATACCGTTTTAAATATTTTGCCACAGACCTTTTAACCATGTCTGATTTAGTGGGGGAGCCTCCCCACCGAAACCTTTTTTCTTTTTTAAGGGAAATTGGTTTTCT
Organism: Latrodectus geometricus; assembly: GCA_026290005.1. Lineage (NCBI taxonomy): Eukaryota > Metazoa > Arthropoda > Arachnida > Araneae > Theridiidae > Latrodectus > Latrodectus geometricus. The sequence goes on from JAPDSC010080458.1 coordinate 170,681, forward strand.
TAAATTTATTGAAATTTGTTGAATTTTACTTTACTTTCATTTACTTATACATTTTAGATTTTAAAATAAATATATACATTTATTTTTGTGTTTTAACTTTTGTTGAGTTTGGGTTTTGTCTAAACAATATAAATTCTCTTTAAATCTTGATTTTTGGCTCAGTTTGTCCTTTTTGGACCTTGCGCCACAAAACCCAACCAACCAAACAAACAAACAATAGATTTCAGATCTCTGTCCAATTAGCTCTAGTATATGGAAAGTGTGCGTTGTGACAATGCAGTCAAGTAATCGAAACCAGCCGATCCCCTCAGGGGGTTTACTTTCTTAAAGTAAACACGAGTGTCACAATCCCGAGGTACCCCAGTGATCTGTCCTTTTCTTTATTTTCTTCTCTCTTTTCTACCCTTCTGCTTTTTCTTCCTTTTCTCCCTCAATGTGGTTGCCTCTCATGAGGTTGAGGGCTCCCCTTGAGCAGCAGTCGTCGCTCTGTTGCTAATAGCTACTCTTGGGGACTAAATCACCCACGTGTTTGCCGTGCGTGAAGACCCGTGTCCCTGGAAAGGAGGGTCCTGGTAATTGAGGCCCCCAGAGACCAACACATTACTTTGGCCTCTGCTTCAGGTAAACGAGAGGTGTGTTGTGGTCCTCAGCACATCAATCGGCTTTATGGATCAAGCGATCGGTACATCTGCTGCATGACTCGTTAAGGGTGGAGGCCATCACAGGGATGTATTGTGAGCGTATAGGACTTGGCTAGCTTGGTGCAGCTGATCTGCATCCCCTTGTTGGACTGGGTGGTGGGTGGTGCAGTCAGGTCCCGAAATTTTTTTATTTTGTTATGGAAAACAAAAATTATTCATTTCACCCACGGGAGCAACTAATGGAAAATAACAATACTAAATTTTACGTAATAAAAAGGAAGGAGGGTTCTTTTGAAAATGTTTTCCCCTTCCTAATACAAAAAGGAATATCGGGATTAACTGGAGAAGTAAAGGGTATCCGTAAACTAAGATCTGGTGACTTATTAGTAGAGGCTGCTAACTCCACGCAAGCAGCAATGCTAAATAAAATGCGGTTGCTGGCGAATATTGAGGTAACTGTTTCGCCTCAGAATAACTTAAATTTTTCACAGGGTGTAAATTCCGCAAGAGATTTGTTGAAAACGGATGAGATTCTTGAAAATTTGCAGAGTCAGAAGGTCTGTGCTGTTAAACGCATTACTGTCAGAAGAGATGGCAAAGTTATTGAAACTAAGTATCTCATTCCGACATTTGCGACACAAGACCTTCCAGATAATGTTAAAGCTGCTTACATGAATCTTCCCGTCCGGCCTTACATTCCATATCCCTTGCGATGTTTTCAATGCCAACGTTTTGGGCACTCGAGAAATGCTTGCAGGGGCAAACTGACTTGCGCTCGCTGCGCAGCAGTTGGCCACGATAATTCGACCTGTACATCAAAGGAGGCCTGTGTCAACTGTAAAGGTGACCATCCCTCCTATTCTCGTAGTTCTCCTCAATGGGTACAAGAAAAAGAAATTACCTCCTATAAAGTGAAAAATAAATATTCTTACTGGCAAGGAAACAAGTTACCTCTCGCACACCGCAACCTGGTATGAGTTACGCAGCCGTTGCAAGAAAAGTCACTAAAAATATCAGTACTCAAACGGATACACTTTAACTTCCTGTCAATAGATTGCCCCAAACATCAACCGAAAGGCCAAAATCTTCTAATTCCATCTTTTGAAGAGCTCCTTTGGCTAAATCAAGAGGTGTCAAAGCCTCAAAATTAAAATCAACAAAAGAGGGCGCACGAAAGCCCTCCTTATCCACCCGTAAAGCCTTATCCCTAGAAGCTGACGCAGTTTCTCTTCATCCCTCGGACGATGATGTATCATTCGAGGATATGTCAGATGATATGCCTTCCAGCTCTGGGAAAGGAGCTTTTCAATTTAAAAAATAACTTCCTTTGTTCCTTGGAACTGCCAGGGTTTACGATCCCATCTTGATGACATCAAGTGTCTATCGTCAGCTTATAACCCCGCGTGTATAGCGCTTCAGGAGACGTTCCTGAAGTCTACAAACAACATTGCTCTGCGTGGGTTTAAATGCTTTCGAAAAGACTGTGGTGACGATGGTGCAGTGTCTGGTGGTGTTTGTCTATTAACATCCAATGACTTCCCCAGCACTGTCCATCCATTAAACACAACTCTACAGGCTGTAGCTGTGAAAATTCACACGACAAATTTAATTACAATCTGTAGTTTGTATTTGCCACCACATGATGTCATCTGCCAAGAGGAACTTGATGATTTAGTTGATCAGCTGCCGTCGCCATTTATTTTGCTCGGTGACTTCAACGGCCATAATACTTTGTGGGGAAGTGATGATACAAATTCTCGCGGTCGTCGGATAGAACAGTTTATAACTGATAACTGTCTCTGTCTGATGAATACCGACGAGAAAACTTATTTCCACCTACTCACAAGAACGTTATTCGTTAGATCTGGCCATTTGTTACCCCTCACTTCTGCCATTGTTAAAATTGTTTGTAGGGAATGATCTGCGTAACAGCGATCATTTCCCACTCGTCATCTCCCAGACTGGAGGTAGTAGTGTAGAACAACGTCTACCTACTTACGTGTACAGTCGGGCAGATTGGCCGCTATTTACACAATTGGCAGTTGTTGATGATACTATGGTCATGATCCGAAATATAAATGAGGCCGGTGAAAGGGTCACCAAAACCATTATACATGCAGCTGATATTACAATTCCTAAAAGTTCCTCTAAAACACACAGGCGATGCAAACCTTGGTGGAACGAAGAATGTCAAATCACGTATAAGTGACAGAGGAAGTTATGGGGGTTATTTAGGAGATACCCCACAATGGAGAATCTTATTGCCTTTAAGAGAGCAAAAGCATTAGCTCTTAGAGCTCGTCGTAGAAGTAAGAAGGAATCCTGGTCTTGCTATGTTTCTTCAATAGCATCTTCAACATCCAGTAAGCAGTTGTGGAGAAAAGTAAAAGCAGCCAATGGAATTTATAAGGAGTTTTCCATTCCTATATTAAAAACCAGAGCTGCTATACATTCTTCTCCAAGGAAAATAGCTATGAAAATTTTATGGGAAAATTTTTTGGTGAAAGTTATGCTACTGTCTCAAGCACTGACTCTTACAGTCCTTCGTTTTTAAGGATTAAGAGTCGTGCTGAGCAAACACCAATTCGTTTCAACCATGGACAAGCATTACCCTACAACTGCGAATTTCGGATGTTAGAATTGAAGAAAGTTTTACAGCAGGCCAATAATACCAGTCTAGGACCTGATGGAATTAGCAATCTTATGCTTCAACATTTAAGTCCAGACTCCCTATTGAACTTATTGCTTTTGTTCAATAGGATCTGGACTGAAAATGAATTTCCATGTCTTAGGAATGAAGCAATAGTCATTCCGGTCCTATAGCCTGGTAAGGATCCTTCAGAACCTTCAAATTACCGACCTATAGCTCTGACGAGTTGCCTTTGTAAGACTCTCGAACGTATGGTCAACGTCCGTCTCGTACATGTCTTAGAAGAAAATAAATGTATACATGTCAATCAGAGTGGATTCCGTAAAGGAAGATCCACTCTTGATAACATTACTTACATGGAATTCAAATCCGCAACGCTTTTGTGCGGAGGAACCATTTGGTTTCCATCTTCTTCGACATTGAGAAGGCATACGACCGTACTTGGCGATATGGAATTCTCCGTTCATTATGTGATTTTGGCTTTAGGGGTAATCTCCTGATATTCGTACAAAATTTTCTACGCTCCCGTACTTTTAAAATACGTATTGGAACATCTAAATTCATACTTTTATCCAAGCCGAGGGTGTTCCCCAAGGCTCCATTTTAAGTGTCACTCTTTTTAATCTATACATAAGTAGCATTCTTCATCACTTTTCATCTTCAGTTTATGGCACGATGTATGTTGACGACCTGCAAGTATCTTGCGAAGGTTGAAACATGCGTTTAATTGAGAGACAATTACAAACATCTGTAAATAAAATAGCTGCATGGTGTGCAGAGAATGGCTTTACATTATCTCCTAGCAAGAGCTGTTGTGTCCATTTTTGCAAGAAGACTAGCCTACACAACGATCCTGTTATATATCTAAACAACACTCCAATACCTTTAGTCAACAAGATTAAATTTCTAGGTGTAATATTTGACCGAAAGTTGACCTTTCTTCCGCATGTTATATATTTGCGGAAGAACTGCAAGCGATCGCTTAATATCCTCAAGGTGCTTTCAAATACATCTTGGAGTGCTCATCGCTTGTCACTCCTTCGAGTCTATCAAACACTCATTTTATCTCGTATTGACTACGGATGTGTTGTCTATGGATCTGCTTGGTCTTCTGTGTTACGCAGTTTGGACATTGTACATCACTCTGCTTTGAGAATCTGTTCAGGCGCATTCCGCTCATCACCCGTCCAGATTAAGTATTTCATTTTGATGAACCACATTTATATATGTTGCAAACTTAAAGATAATTTCATAATGCTTCATAAGAACATTTAAAAATACTTTCATGATTTTTTTGTTTCAAATCTTTATTTAAAATAATGTTTCCTCTTTTTTTTGAGACTCACATCGTTGTCAGTATTCATCATACACGCCTGTATTCACAAAGGGGTCTAAAGCAGCAGGAGATGTTGGTTGTGGCATATTTTATGCTAATTTCAGTTATGGTTACAGCCTCCATACGTCCTGATCCATCTTTACAGCTGAAGCTTCGGCCATTTATCAAGCCCTTCAGCTTGTGAATACAGGAAATTGTCATAAAATTTGTGTATATACTGACAGTTTGAGTGTACTAGAAGCGTTGAGAAATTCAAATTATTGTCATCCTGTTGCGTCCAAGATTTTTGGAGCATTGGATTCCCTTGCTGGCCAGGGTTACAACATCATTTTCTGTTGGATCCCAGGTCATGTAGGTCTAGAGGGAAATGAAAAGGCAGATGCAGCTGCTAAAACTGCATTGTCTGTACTACATTCATGTGTCCCTCTTTTCAACGTGAGAAGGGTTGTTAAAAGATTTGTAAATTCTCTCTGGCACGAGTCATGGAGTATGCAGTTCTCGAACAAATTACGTGCCATTTTTCCATTCTTCATTCCATTATCAGTTTTACCGTTACGAAGTGCCGATGTTAGATTAACTCGCCTTCGTATCGGACACACACGTTTCACACACAGGCATCTATTTCTAAGTGAGTTAAACCCATGGTGTGAAGCGTGTGATGTACCATATACTGTGTCTCATATTTTAATTTCATGCAAAGATTTTAACAATGAACGCTTACTTTTTTTTAAAACAGATTTTTTAACATTATTTGATTTGTTGGGGGAGCCACCCCACGCAAACTTGTTTGCGTTTTTAAGATCAATTGGTTTTTTAAATTTTATTGAATTTGTTTTATATTTATAAAATTATAAATAAATTTATTTTTCTTTTATAAATTTTACACAATTTGACTTTTAAAATATGCACTTATACAAAAATTTTTGTTTTTTAATACATTTTAAATGTTGTTTGGGTTTAAAAATAAATAAAATAAAAATAAATAAATGCAAAACTGAAATTTTATTTTTGGAGCAGCTTGTCCAATTTTGGACCTTGCGCCATAAACCCAACCCAACAGCAACAACAACAAGAAACCAGCCGAATACGAAAGACTTTATGTAAAAAAAATGTATGTTAGACGTACATTTATTGGATTCTTACTTTGATCAGATTGTCTATTTTATGAACTCTTGAGTCATGAAAAGTGAATGCATAGCAATAAGTCAAAATTTCTTGCTATAAATTAGCGAAAACACAGCTTCTTTTCTGATGTAATGTTTTTTTAAAAAAAAGCAATCAATGCCATAAACTCATTAACGTCTTATACTCAATTTTGGTTTAGATGCTTGTTCTGATAGGATTTGGTATACTTAACAATGAAATTAATTTCCATTATTCATTCTGTAACAATTTAATGGCTCTTTAAATGGAACGGTATTTTAGATATTTATTTTATTAGTGGCTACCTTTGTTGAAAGGATATAAGTTTCTTGGAAATATGCTTTTTGCTAATGTTTCCTTTTGCAGTTCTGTATTTAACATACTTCAATATACGAATTCTATAGATTTAAAAGTATACAAACACAGTTCATGACACTGTAAAGTATTTTAGGATTTGTTGAGGAAAAGTTGTTTTAGCATAATGTGCTGGAAAAAGGAATCTATTTGCATGTTAATATAATTAAAGGTTGGTTTACTCTAACCTTGCTCTATCGTTTTTCCCTTGTATGTATTGTGTGAATGTCATTCTATTATTGTGTGCATATTTAAGTTAGAAGTACATAGTTTGCTATGGGCCTTTGAGGTAATTTATGTTTAGGGCATGTTTTACTATACTAGATGTAACTTTCTCTAGTAAGTTACCTTTCGAACTTATAGAACTGAGAGAGATTCAAAAGTTATGAGATTGCTTAACTCACGTTCCAATAGTCTAGTCATTATCTGGTCGAAATCTTACAAAACTTTCACTGTGTTTATAATTAAGCGAAAGAATGCTGTTCTTGGTATTGGATTCATCATTGGCTAATGTTTTTAATAAGTTTGTATCTTATTCTCACGGGTTTTCACAGACTATATTTTATTTGTTTTTTATGCGGAGGTAGAAATGCGTTTTGAAGGGAGATTTAGCAAGTTTATGCATTCGAATATTTTTTCGAATGTGAAATTGTGAGAAATGATAATCTTTGGACATGTTTAATTCGAATAGTTGTGTACTAGTAAATATACTGTTTATAGTGGTTCTCTGGTTTTTATAGTTGGGATATTTTTCATTATCAAGTGATGAAATTTTGATTAAAGCACTTTGTGATATAACACTTAAGTTTATTTAGAGTTGCAAATTTAGGGGAAGTTTCGCATTTGTCGTAATAAGCGAGTACTAAACACATAGCGGGTACTAAACACACAGATTATAACTGACTGGATATCAAAATACTGTTCTTTCTGAATTTGTTTATATAAATACTTTCTTTGCTGCTTTTAGGGAAGATTTATCTCTAGGGAGTAAGCATTTAAAAGATTTTCATAATCATGGGGTGCTATTTTGATCAATGTAGACTGATATTCTAACTCTTTTACATATTCAAAGCTGTACATTTCCTTTAAATATGGTGTTAGTATTGGTTCAATGGTATGGTAGATTTGTTTTTATGAAATACTCTTTCAAATATTCCGTCCAATCACTAGTGGTACTATTTTGATGAATAGTGTTGGAATTAACTGTACTTAATTTATTTTATTTTCATTAGTTAAGTTTTAAATTATATTTTTAGGGGTGGATATAGTTAAAAACGTGTGGCTTGAGGGAGAAATGTTAGTTGTTTAAAGTATTTAATATTAGGAGCTGTATATTTGGTATGTATGTTATTTCTGTTAATTTTATGGTGGATTTGTCTACGTGGATTTTTTAAATTTAAGGAAATTTATCAATGTATGTTAAATAAATTTATAAATATGCACATACAAGTATGTGCATGTCTGAAAGTATTACAATTCCAGCATAAAATTACAACAAATATATTACAAAAATCATCCAAAATGTTTTAAATAATTGTGTTTTTACATAAAAAATTTAATTATCAGATGAAAATAATTAAATTAACAAAACTGAACTTTGATTTCTTTGTTAATTGGTGACTTTTCAGCTATTAAAATAACTAGATTCTAATTAATTGTTGCAAATTAGTCCCCGAATCAGTGAAGCAACAAAACCTACAAACTATTGAACCATATTACAAAGCTTTGGTCACACATATTGTGTAAAAGAAAATGTGAAGGGATGTCATTAGGAAACATAAAACGGAGATATTCAGCTAGCTTTTAGAATGTAAGAGAATTTTAACTATAATATTTTAAGTATTTATGCAACAGAATGCTTATCAAGTAGGACCAAGTTAATTATGATCAGCAAAATTAAAGACAATGTATTTTAATACGTTTAATACATTTTACCATTAACTTTATGAGTATAGTTCATAATCAAATAACATGAAACTTAAATATATTTTAAACGTTTTAATTAAATTAAAGGGAAAGATTAATAATAAAATATAATGTTTTCTGTTTAGTTGTATATATTAATAAAATGACGCATTTTTTGTAAACTTTTTCCAATATTTTTTTAATCATTCTGTAATTTCTTATGAGATAGAAAACAGACGAAGAAAAAAATTTGCACAATATTATTAATTATAATAATTCACAAACTTTTTACTACAAACCTATTAAAAAATTCAATAAAAATGATAATAAAGAGAACTATGTGTAATAAACATTACAATAAACTGTTTTAGGTTTAAATTTCAAGAATTTTTAAACAAAAACTATCGTGATACGAATGCTATATTTTACTTTAAATTTTGTGAACAGAATAAGTTTTATTCTTTAGACATCTTATGATAAAAAATCCACATTTGATAGTCTGGCATAGGCAGACAATATAAAAATAAACACCATAAAGAATAATATGAAGTTTGAAATCTATTCATTCCCTATAATAGTCCCTCTATTTTAATATTTGTTTTAGATATTTATTAACTACAAATGTGCATAAATATAGAATTATTGTAGCTAATAAATATATCTTAATCACTAATGTGTGTGTAAGTTATATTTACTATTATGCTATACAAACTAAAAGTGGATAAACAGGATGAGATTTATATATATATATATATATATATATATATATATATATATATATA
>JAPDSC010080458.1:179591-203369 GCA_026290005.1 Latrodectus geometricus
TATATATATATATATATATATATATATATATATATATATATATATAGGTTATAGTAATTCGAAATTAACAATCTATAAAATAAAATGTTTGACAGAATTGAAATTTCTTTAAATGTTAAATTGATTACTATCCTAGATAAGTACTAATTATTTAAATCTTATTCATTAAAATGTATATTTTCTTTTTATTTCTCTTTAAAGTATATTTGTCATTTTTAAATTGGAAGCAACATTTTTGAAAAAATAAAGATAAAGAATAAAATATACCATGAAAAAATGTTTTCTGAAATACCCAATTAATTATACAATATTTTGTTAATTAAATTCAAAGAATTAAAAAAAAATTCTTGATAAGCTGCCACTTTTTGATATCAGTTTTTTATATTTGGAAAGGCAGAAAAATGTATGATTAAAAGAACGCAAACAAGTCTTCTATCAAACATCAAATAAACGATGAAATTAAAAATAACGCAAAAAAGGAGACTTTGTGAGGAATTATAATAAAAAAATTAAATTAAGCTTTTTATTCCATAAAAATTTTAATTTTTCATTTAGGTAATTAATCTGAATTAAAAAAACTTGATTATATTTGAAATTATTTTTTTACCTAATAAATAAGTCGTTTTATTTTTTGAAGAAATGAAACGACTTATTATGAAGTTAGATAATATTAGTTAACACAATAATTAAAGAATTTAACAATAATGGTTATTGTAAAATAATTATGAAATATTTTACTTTGACCTCTTTTTTTTTTTTTTTGAAAATTATTTTGAGTTGATGCTTTAAATGTCTAATATATTTCATTATCTGAGAAGTATAAACAAAAGTACTCATATTTGTTACATATTCTATAATAAAATATCCTATCAATATCTATGCATGAATATCTGATAGTTATTAATTGATGTAGGAAGTCTATATAAATATATATAATGAAAATCAATGCAAATGCATCCCTATTCTCATCTGTACTTTAATTCTATTCTTTTTAGTATTTGCTCGAAGATAAAATAAGCAATTTAAGAAGTAATCATCAGTCTATTATCAGTCTTGATAGTCAGAATAAAATTTATGCTTAAACTAGTTATTTAATATATTTTTTTACTTGGTTAAAAATTTCCCTACTTTTTCCTTAATATTTTTTAGAATTATATTGTCTTATTTTTTTTATCTTGCATAGTTAATTTTAGTTTTTAAAAATTGACTTTTAATGAGTATTAACTCGTTTTCTGTTTTCCTCACATTATTTAAAATTTTAGGAGACAAAGAAAGTAAATAAAAATAAATTTTATTAAACTAGTTTAAATTTTAAGTATTTAAATCGTAATCATATTTAAACATTGTTTTAAAAATATTTATTAAATCTACAAAATAGTGACAATATACTTTTCATTAGCAAGAACACGAATTTAGATTTTAATATTACTAAAGAAACATCCTTTTCTTATCAGGCCCTGAAAATTAAAACTTAAATGAGTATCTGAGTAGATTTATAAGCCTGTCTTTCTCCATAATATTCGATTAACGAGTAGTATATTCTAGCACTCTTTAAACCGATGACATCCACTTCGTTCTTTTTCTTATTAAATATTCATGAAACATAACTTTTACGAATGCTTGTGTTTTATCTGACATTACATTTATGCATCAATCTGCTCTATTGATAAGATCATGGGTTTGATGTGGTGACTTTCGCAATATAATCTTAAGTTTGATTGAACAGTAGATAACTCTGCAAGTTTTGTTTGCAATTGTCGAAGTACATCGTTGGAGTCTTATGAGTTCCTTTTTATTGTGACGCGCATATAAAGACTGTAAAAATGTCTTCACGAAATAGAGATTGAAAATTTATTTTTAATTGATTGTTTATTGTGTCTCAAGCTATGCTTATCAAACAGTATGTTCAATCATAGTTTTTAAATTCAGATCATATAATTTATTTAATTATTTATTCAAGGTGATTTTAATATTTCATAAACATGACACAATCATACTTTGGTGTACAATGATTTCTTAAAATTCATTGTTTCCTGCATATATATATATATATATATATATATATATATGTGTGTGTGTGTGTGTGTGTGTGTGTATGTGTGTGTGTGTAAAAATATAATAGCTTTTTGTAAAGTTATGGTTTGAAATATTGTTTTACCAGTAAAAAATGTTTTTTAATTTGAGAAATAATTGTTTCTATAAATTTATTATTTAATAAAATTAACTAACATAATTTTTTAATTCTCTTCACAATAAAGCAATTATTCAACTATATAAATTTGTAAAATATAAGAATAAAGTGAAATTAAGTTATTAAAATTATATTCAAAAACACTAGTTAATGAATCACTCTCTTTAAAATTAAGATTCTTCTTTTTCTTCTTGAGCTTGTCAGATTTGTGGCACCTCTGCATTGTTGCATTTTGCACCATGCTCCAAGCCCAATTTTTTCCTAGTTCCATTGTCTTGGGTCAACTACTTTGTTTATAAAGTCTGAAAATTAAGATTACTTTTAAATTCACTAAACAATACAATATTCTAGTCATATTCATGATTAACTGTAATTAAAATACGCTTTGAATTGTTTTTAATCTTTTATAAATTGATAAATTAAATTACTGGCTTGGAATATTTTTAGCAATTTAGTTTGAAAGTGAAACAGGTTTTAAGGACCAATAATATTATAGTGCTATTTGTTTATTATATTCAATTCTCTTAATTAAATAAATAATTTTCGCTCAGCACCAACAATACAAAAAGAAGACTGTTTTATTATTTAATAATTTTAATTGATAATGATTTTTTTAAAATTTAAAATTGTAATACATTTTAGACAATTTAATTTTAATCAGTGTTACAGAAAAAAATGTGTAATAACAATTAAAAACAGAATATCCAACCTTAACATTTTTAACAAAGGGATATTTTGCCTTTTGTGCTTTTATTGGAAGGAAATAAGAAAAAAATGATGTCTCAAAAACAAACCAAAGTTTCGTGGAAAAGAAATTGCTTTGTATATTCTGATTTAAAAGTGCCAACTGGACTGAAGATTAAAGAGAGAGAGAGAGGGTCACATAAGTAAAACGAATCACTTTCCAATACTTGATTCTGCCAATGTGAAGTAGTTTAAATAAGTAACATTTCACTGGCAAATATATAAAAGGTTATTTCAAAGAACTTAAGCTTATATAAAATTTACTACGGATCAGATACTGCGCAACATTTTCTTCTGTTTTCTTTAAAACCGTTAAAATGTTTTTCCAAAGTAATTTTTTTTCTTACCAAATGCAGAGTAAACTGAACATTAAAATTCCAATTGAATATATATTATGCTCCCATTAAATTTATAAAATATATTTCATTTTCTTATAAATTTAAGTTGTAATAATATTGTTATTTGAAAAGAAAAAAAGGTCATTAATACAATTAAAAAAATATGTCAGAATTTAAATATTGTATTTTTAGTGAAAAATGTAAGAATCTTTAAATTAAAGAATCATTAATATTATGAATAGAAATTTAATTCTAAGAAATTATAATGTGTGATCACTGATAATAATTTATGATTGCGTACATTTTGAGGATTAAATAAAGCTGTGAAATTTAAACTTTGAAAATTTCAGTTATTAAATCAATTCATATTTAAATGTATTTTAATAACATTTTATAATTTTTAATCTTTTAAAATAAATTACAATTGTTTTGTAAGTGATTTTAAAGTTTTTCAGGTTGTTTGGTTGTAAGATATATTACATTTAGTTTGAAAAAAAAATTTAATAAAATGTATTCATTTCATGATTTATTAAATTTATAAATGGATTTTTTAAAATGGGCATAATAAAAAAACTCTTCATTAAATAAGATTTTTTGAATTTATAAATGATTTTTTTTAAATAGTTGGGTTTTTTAATGTTAATGAATCTATAATTAATTTTGGTATCCGGAGTAACTAATGTATCCACAGTAAAAACTCCAAGCTAAAGTAAAATTTCTGAAAACATTTAAAATTAAATTGAAACACCTCATCAGTGTAAACACCATTATCGTTTATTTACATTGTGGACCTTTGGATCTCAATAAGTTAATTGCTTGAATTAAAATTTGATAAAATCAACAAATATAAATTGTAGGTAACATAACTTTTCTATGAAGATGGTTTTGAAAGGCTTTGACTCATGTTCAGCAATGTATATATACACACACACATACATATGATCCAAATCTGTCAAGTCATTGTCTTGCTGTCAAGTTACAGTATCTTGGGATATAATTTAAATAATTTTAAATAATATTATTGAGAGTGTTTTTTTCTGATTTTTCAAAGGTACATACACAATTTTTTATTTAAAATTTTGTTTATTAAATGCTAGTAAACACAACATTAAAAAAAATTGTTGCTAAAAATTGATCTTAGAAACTCAAGCCAGACGAGGCAGTTTTTCAAAAAACTATTCTTCAATTCTAATTTCAAAATTGACATATGTTTTGCAATGTACTGATGCATACAAGTATAGTAATACTGTTATACTTGTATTCATTAGTATTTAATGTTTAATTATAAGTTTTAGATGTTTTTATTTTTAAATGTTACTCTTATTTTAAATAAAAGCTGTTAAAATTTGATGCTCTACAATGTGAAATCTCACATAACTTTCTTTTTTAAAATCTGAAATTAATACAAAAATATTTTTTATAAAATTTCCTGAAAACGGTTTTCGTTAATAGCTTTGTATTGTTTATACATTTATTTTTATAATTTTAATTAAAAGTTTATGAAAGAACTTCACTATTTTCAAATTTCTTTATAAAGAATGAAGGTTATTGTAAATGAATTGTACAGAATAATATAAGGCTGTTATAAATTAGTGTATTTTTATAAATGAACATTATATATTAATGAATCTTAAACCAGGAGAGTAATCGATAATGAGTTTCAAATAATATTTCAGCTACTAAATTTCTCTTTGAGATATAATAGAAGAATTCAATCTTAGAATGAATCTTCAAATATTAATGCTTGAATCCAAGAAGTAAATACATATTCAATTAATGGAAAATTAGAAGTGTAATTAATCTATAATAATTTCTTCATAATGAGTCAGGATATGAGTATGAAAGTGACTAACTTACAGAAATAAAGTTTAAAAGAAATTCCTTTTAATTTATAAGTGAAAATTGATGATAGAAATTATGATAATAAATGAGAAAACTATTTTAAATAAATATGTAAAATCCATAAAAATGTTTATTTTTAAATTACATCAGAATTTAAAAACGTAAATTTATATATAAACACAACAAGCAATTGTATATATTATTTTATGTGGTTGAGGTAATTAAGGAATAATACAAATTAAGAATTCATGACTTAATAAAGTTTCATTTTGGCACTTTAAAAATTCTTAAAACTTTAAAAATATTCTAATACATTCTATTAAGTTTGTTACCAAAAAAATTAATTTTGAATAATAATAACAAAATACTTAATAATGTTAAACGATATGAGAAGAAAGATTCTTGTGTCAAAATAATTTTAGTGTTTTCAGTGAAATTGCTGCACGTGTGTGACACGAGTTTCATTTCTTAATATTTTTTTAAATTAAAAAAAATAGTAATATAATATACGATTCACTGCTTGTAAAAATATTGCTTAATGATTTCAATTTATTATACTTATAAATATTAACCTATCCAAATAAGTAACAAATTAAAAATCAGTTATTATATTGAACAATAAGTAAAAGCTATTAATTTCTTAAGTTATCAAATTAATATAGCAGCTTAAACTGCAAAATTTGATAAAACTTTTCAAATTATAATTTAAATTAAATTTTGAATAAATATTCATCATAGAAACAAGGTTATTTTATTCAACTAATGTTGTTATGTTAAATTTCCTTATGAGAAATCATGATTTATCTTTTCAGTTACATTTTTTATTAACTTTTTGATTACTTAATATTATAATTATGCAGAATACTAAAAAACAAAGTGTGATTTTAAAGTAAGCAAAAGTTTCACTTTTATTCTCATATGATTTCAAAAATGTTAAATAGAAATTTGAATAAATATATTTTTGTGAAGAAAAACTCCCACATAAAAAAAGCTTCTTATCTTACTCATTTTTTTGATACCAAATGAAATTCCATTAATAACGAAATTACTTTTTATACGTTTTTATAGGTGTTATAAGATTTTATTAATTTCACATTCCATTAATCTAGATGAAAGGGAAAAGTGTAATTTTCTTTATAATTGAATAAAGCAATATTCTTTCTCAATACGTATTTTTAAAAGAATAAGTGTTAAAGTGACAATCTTTAACAAAATTCGCTTAATCAAAGGCATTAAATGAAAATTTCATTTACGTATTATTCCAACTAGTTATTTGAATATAGATTGCTGAATCAGATGAAATACTTAAAATAATAAAATATTTTATTTAAGATGCAATTTTTTTCTCGAATATTTTTTAATGGAATATAAAATAAATCTAACATTTTAATAATTTTGGAAAATCAGATTTCATTACAAGCTCAAATAATTAAATACTGAAAAATGTATGTTTACAAAACATTGGAGACATTAAATTATTATATTGTACTATTTAAAAAAATAAGTAAGAGATGGTTTTTAAGCAGTAAAAACCAGACTGTTGCCTTGAAATTATGTTAGTATTCAAAGTTATATTTAAATAACACTCACCTAATCTTAGGACAGCAGTTTTCGAATCATAAGATCTCGGGTTCAACATTGAACAACGGGAGATAGATTTTGGATTTCTGCCTTATATTTGCAAGTCTGTCGAAGTAGGTGCTAGTAAAGTTATCAGATTTCCTCTCATGTGACATATAAATATCTCTAACTATATTTATATCTCACATGAGAGATTAACTATAAAAAATCCTCTCTGAAAACAATTTAAGCAGTGAGTACTAAATTGTCTTTGAACGGTCTCTCCTTGCAGTATAAAAATAATATGTATATGGAAACTTAGCATATGTCTCACTGAGTAAATAAGTTAATATAGTTTCATAATAATAATTTAAAAATATTAGACTTCTGTAAAGGAAATTGGAAACCGTTACGGTATAAAGCGATAACAAACTTACACAAAAACACGGCATAACACGAGAATCGGAATCAGACAGAAATGGCAGGTTGGAATTTCACCTTCCTGACTTAATGTATGAAGTTGAAAAACTGCGGACGTTTTACAGATGCATGTTTTAAAGCTCTGTTTCACAAACTTTTGAGTGATTATGATAATGAATTTGTATGAACAAATGGAAAGGAGATCTTAGTATTGTAAGTACAAAACGCGAAAAAAATGTGTCATCACTGTTCATATGCGATATACAACAAATAACAAATATGAAGCTCTACTGGTATCAAAGGAAGTATTTCCAATAATGACCCTTGTAGGTGATGCAAGTCTCACATCTTTGCTGCACAGAAATTCGGTAGCACAAGCTTCATATCCATACCCAAGATTTCTGCAGAAATTTTAATCAGATGCTCGGTAGCTTGCTATACTCTATTACAAGAAATCTATATTGTACTTTTTAAGCATTTTTTCAAAAAAGTGATATTTTATTTCATCCATGGGTGCCCAAAATTCCAGTACAAAAAATTATTTTACTGTGTCACCTCATGATGGTGTTTCCAGTTCGAGATTTCCATGTGATGTTGATTATCTTTGGTTTATTCTTAATTCCTGAAAGTTTCTAGATACATTTAGAAAAATAAAAATATAACGACAAAATCATGTTGAGGAATCAGTTGTAATCAAAATAATTAATGAAAAATATACTAAAAGTAAATATATTTAAAGCAGATGCCTCAGAGCTTGTGAAACCATGATGAGAAGTAAAGTAATTTATCTCTGAAACTTGTGTGTTTCATACCATAAGGAAACATATTTTATTATTAAAATTTTATTGGTATGAAAACAACGAGCACCATTTATTATTGTTGCTGAGGTTTTTTGGGGTTTTTTTGAAACTGAAATATTCAAACAAATTTTTTAATAATTGTATTTAATTAGATATGTTAGATAAATTTCCTAAATAACGCTCAAAATTATAAGTAAATAAATAGAATATATTAAGTATGCATAAACTGTATAATTTTTCTATTTTCTTAAGAAATCATTTATTTTATTAGATTGTATTTTTCAAATTTTTGAGAATTTAGTAATAATTTATTAATTTGAATAAATTTTGTGTA
This sequence comes from Latrodectus geometricus, assembly GCA_026290005.1. Taxonomy (NCBI): domain Eukaryota; kingdom Metazoa; phylum Arthropoda; class Arachnida; order Araneae; family Theridiidae; genus Latrodectus; species Latrodectus geometricus. The sequence goes on from JAPDSC010080458.1 coordinate 187,821, forward strand.
AAATTTAAGGCAATTTAAAGTATTTGAAAAAGATTTTTCTTTAGTAATAATAATTGTAGCTTTCCCAGAATTTATTTTCAAGTTTTAAAAAAAGAAATCAAAAATAAATACATATAAGTATATTCAATTTCTATGATATTTGTAGCCTAAAAAAGTACAGAAGAAATAAATAAAATATGTAACAAATACAAATGCAATTTACATTTGTAGTGTTGCTTCTACATTTGCTTAGAAATATTGGATAGTGTATAACGATTATTATTGCTTACATAAATAAATTTTAAAATAGAAATTACAGTTATACATGTGACAAACAAATATTCATTATCTGAATATTTAATAGATTTGTTGAGTAATGAATATCACTTTATTGACATGTATCATGATATAAATACCTCAATAACATTAGTCATAGCTTAGGTGGATACAGCTGAATAAAACAGAAGCTCCCAATCGAATCCCATTAGAAATTCAATGAAATCATGTTCTTTTTTCACTGTCTTTGTCATAACACATGATAAATTGTTGTTTTTCAACTTTCGTATTTTTCAAAAAAAGGAAAACTATTTTAGTGTTTTTTAAAAATATAAGTAAAAATTTAAAAATGCTTCTTACATGATAAACAGAAACTTAATATACATAAAACATAATTCCATAATGCAGAATATATAAGGAATAACAATTTAATCTTTTATGAAATAAACATTTATATCTGAATTGTTTTCAGGTATAGCAATAAATAATATTGATAAAATTATATCACTAGACATTAAATTACGAAGATCTTAAATTATTTCCTTTGCCAATCAATTAATTAGTTTATTTTCGAGTCAATTTTCTACATTCACTTTTGAATATTTTAATGTGTTTCTATAAATATCTCTATTTACTATAATAATTCTAGAAAAAAGGAAAATACCATGATATTAATACATTAATAAATATAATTTTACTAATGGTATGTGCATTAGATATGTATTCTCCAATATGATCTCAACATTGTTTTATGTGTGAAAGAAAACTTATTTGCCTTGTACTTTAAAAAGATTAAATGAAATTTAAAAAAATAGCTAATAAAAACTAAAATACTTAGGGACAACTTAAATTTACATCATTAATTAATGAGTTAAATTTTTACATATGTGGTACTTAAACTAAAGCTTAGAATATCATATATATAAATATCGATTGCAATCTATATACTCTTTGGGCCAAAAATAATTCGAGGAAGATGAAAACTGAATTCAAACAACAGAAGATGAACTCCGTCTTTCTTTTGAATTTTTTGAACAGTTCTTTCGGATAAAATTTATCTCTTATTGTATACATTTTTTTATTTATTTGATTGTTATCGATTGTTTTGTTGATTACAAATCCTGAAGTAGTAAACTTTTTGTATTGAGCTTTACTTTTCAGCGATTTTCTCTTCTACCAGCTTTTCACTGTTTCGCCTACTAATGATTTTGGTTTTCAAGCTACAAAAGACAGAAAAATTTAATATTTTAGTGTGCATCAGTCTTTATTTTTCAAATTATAGGATATTATTTTCAAAGAAGGATATTATTCTCGTACTTAATCCTTATTAATATGGTGTATTATTTATTAATCTACAACTTTCCACAAGTTTGATTGCATCAAATTTCGGATTGTGAATTCTAAACAACTATAGTTTTCTTTTGTTAGCTGATGTTTCTTATTTATTGAAAAAATATAGTAAATATAACACAGTTTATAATATTTTTCTCTTAACATTACAGGACTAAGCACCATTTCTGTTTAAAAAATTGTGACCTTTACATTTATTTAATCAATCTACCTTCCTGTTGTCCTATTATACTTTTGTAAAAAAAATCTATAACTTGTGTCTAACTATAAGTACGGTTAATGCTGTTTATAAAACAAACATTTATGACTTAATTAATTTCAACATTTATCACATACAAAGCACAATAATTGTGCATCTTTTAAAACTTGTTTGCATTGTTATATAGTTCTCCGATAAAAGATTAATCAGGATTTTCTTTCATATAGATATAATTATTTGCCCTTTTTGTTAAATATAGCAACAATGATTGCAAAAAGTGTTCAAATTGTGTTCATCATCCAAATTACGTTCATATTTATCCAACATCATCATAGAAAATATCAAATGAACTTAATGTAAACAATATCATGAAAGATTTAATATGAAACTGGATTCTGTTTAATGCCCAAAAAAAAGTTTGTTTGAGATTTAAAAATCAGAAACTCGTATTATTTTATATTACTTGGCTTATATTTATAAGTTGTAATGAGTGATATTTTATTTATACTATTTATTTATGAGTAATATATGTAACTTTACATAAGAAATAGGGAACTTAATTATTGAAATATAAATTTGAAATATCATTTGCTAGATAAAGCCCATGACAATATTATTTGGAGACTACTTTTTCAAAGGCAAAATAGAGTTTTCAGAGTAGTGTTTCTTACTATTTTCAATAAACTTTAGTTGTCAAATTTCATTTGTAGTTTAAAGAAACAGTAATGTAAGGCTATTTCTCATGCAAATGAGACATTAGTAAAATATCGAACCATAAGAACCGTTTTGGAAAAGAATTTTTCAAGATATGCGTTTTCACACTTTATTTTAATTTGTGGCAAAAAAGAAAAATAACTTTTCTTTCCATTTATTTTCCTTGGGATGTTTAATGAAAAGGAAATATTCTTCCTTTTAATTAAAGGAATTTTTCTGTTTTTACGTTTCTATGGGTTCTGAAGAAGAATTAAAATTTATTAGTTTTCCCTTCGAAACTTTTAATCGGATACTAAATAAAGTTTCCTTTAAACGTTGAAAACTCGATAATAGAAAAGAAGAACATAAATTCAATTAAGAGTTTCGCAGTTTCAAAATGAAAACTTTCTATTGCTGTTATAGCGTAATCAAAATGCTTAAAATTGTAGTAAGAATGAAATAAAATATTTAAACTTAGTAGATAAAAATAAAAATATAAATAAATTAGTTTGTATTTTTTAGGTTGTACTTTAATCATTGTAAATCTTATAAGCATCATTGTTAACAACTAATTCGTATAATTTTTTTTAAGATTTTATGCATTAGTAATGAATAAAATTTCTTTTCAATGCATAAATAAACAATTAAGAGTTACTAGCATGCCCTATTGCTTATCAGGAAATAAAATATTTTAATACAATTAAACAAAATGATTACAAGCCAATTGAACAGATTTTGAGACTAATTCAAATAATTGAAAATAATTGATTTCACACAAATAAAAGATAAGGGCATAATAAATTTTCTAAATAATAATTAAAAAATGAAACATGACTTACATTAAATAGAAAATGGCTAAAACTATTAACGATAATAACAATGATTTTATCAAATGTATTTTTAAACAAAACATTTCCCTCTTTATTCCAGTTAAAATATATTTATATAATACATATTCATTATTTAGGAAACCTGAATTTTCTATTTATTGATTTTATGAAAACAAAATGTTTTATGATGTATAATCCGAGAGCTAAAATGGTAGGAATAAGGAGAAGAAACCATGAGATAGATGATTTGCAATTTTGCAAAAGTGATTAATGGAAAAGCAATCATTTTAGAACACTGCATTTTTTTAAAAAAGAGAATGAGGTATTTAAATATTGATAAAATTTTGTATTTTTTATAATAAGAGAACATCAAAATTTGATTAATTTAAAAAATATAAATTACAGGTAATAAATTTATTTTGTATTTAGATTTCATTTGTTTGATTTTATTCAACCATCGACACTTCATTTACTTTATATAATTCCTTTTTCCTTCATTAATCACTTTACAAAATGTGCTATAGGTATTTCATGTACAAATAGATCAAATTGATACATATTCTATACTAATACACTTTTTATAGTTTATTTAAAAATAATAATGCGTAAATAGAAAGGATATATGTAACAATATATTGCTAGAATATTAAACATTTTTTTGCATCTAATATTTTCTATAATTGCAGATTTTAAAACATTTCAAATCATGAATGCTTGTTTAGTTAATGAATAACATTGGCTAAATAAATAGAATTATAAGCCATATCGGTATATGCATTTTGCCTAATTTTTCTGGCATTTTAAAAATTAGTTTAAGCTTATACCAAAAAATTTATTATTTAATTATGTTTATATTTACCTAAGCGTAATCATCCAAATTACGTTATCCAATTTCTATTCTATGATATTTTGAAAGATATTTAATGTGATATATAATATGTTTAGTACAAGGTTTTACTATTAAATTGAAACTACATGTTTTAAAAAGTTAAAAGTAAAAGAACAAAAATAAATTGATTTTAAGAAGTTTGAAATTACAGTAATTTGAATAAATTAATTATTTTACCGTCGCATTGAATTGCATTATGAAAAATGTTTATTGCTTTAAGCCATCTGTGTATTAAGAAAAAAATCACTGTTCAACGATCGATTGCTTATAAAACAATTTCATGACAATTGAAATTTTAAAATGAGTTCGAAGGCACGTGTTTTTGCAATATTGCTTCTTAAAGAAATTTCTTGATTACAAAAGGATCACTAACTGTGTGAAATAGAAATATCGATCATTGCATGACAAATAGATTTTATAATTACTTACAAGCAGAGGATACAGTTTAACTTTTACCGAAACTATTTACAAATGACAGAAAAATATCTCTTAATACATGTTTCAAAAGCTACTTAGAATAGAACTTATTTACCTATAGTGAAAATGATTTCGGCCACAATAGCATGTTAAAGAATATATAAAAACAGTTGATGAGCTAGTCATCAATATTGCGCTACTTGCTTTCTAACCCATCTCGAGGGGACAATCTGGAAAAAGGATATGAGCTGGAGTAAAAATCAGTGAACACCTAGTCTGTTGACCAGTGATTCTTGGTTGGTTTCAAATGCTGATTTTAAATACATAAAAGCAAGTACATATTTATTTTGTGTATTCAATTTTATATACTGGAAAGGAAACATATGTTTGAGGCTTTTTTCTCCCTGAAGAATATATTTGAACAAAAACTTGTCAGTAAGTATTCCTTTAATGCACTTAGTGTTCAGAATATCAACGACAATAAATTGTATTATATCTTTTAGAACATTATAATAGTTGCAGATATCTCTAATTTTCGAGGAGATGGTGATTAAATTCACTGTGGTTGTCTTGATCAATATATAGCTCAAATGACAAGACGGACATTTTTAAAAGATCATTAAATGGCTGTTATCACCCATCTCCTACTCTCATTTCTCTGTATGATAGCTACCCATGTAAGATAATGAGTCACACTAATTTACATAAGATATTTTAGGAGTCTGTAATACTGTTATTCAAACTAACTTAACTCCTTACTCTAATAATATTCGTTTTTTAATTTTTAGTTTTAAAATTAGTCGCATGTAGGTTTTGATTTTACAAAATTTAAATTCTCTTTACGAAATTATTTCTGATATTTTAAGTAAACTATTATTTGAAAAAAATAACGAAATTGTATCTAAGTTATTTGAATACGTTTTTCATAATCATAGGATATTTTTCTGATTCTTAATTTTTGAAAACAAGTACCTTCGATTTAATAGATTAATATTAAAGGACCCAGATATTGTCAAAATTAAATAATTTTGATGTTTACATCAATGCAGAATCAATTAAACTATTGAAAGTATTGATATTTGAAACCAAAGAAAGATATTTAAAATGTTAATTACGTATATCATTCGACTAAAATCAATTAGATATTTATTATTTTTTTCATACATACATATAGAAGATAAGTAGTTTAGTTCTTCAATTTTTGAACTTAGGGATTTTATTAATATTTTATTAAATTGATTCAAGCCATTAAGAAATCAAGATGTAAACCAAAGATTTTTGAATAAAAGTACAAGCGAAATATGAGTTAAAAGCAAGTTTACTTGAAAATTAGTAACAGTAATCTTGAAATCTGGAACTGAATTTGTATTTGAACAAGACTGTTTAATTATATGAAATTTCCTAATTTTTTGAGGTTTATTGTATTTTTGGTTTTGAGATTTAATAGTGTTTATCTTTAAAATAAAAATACTAAAATTGTTAATTGAAATTCAATTCTTTGTATGTTAAAATAATTAAATAAATATGCTATACAGAAAATCATGGAACTATGTTTCTTTTTGATAATTTGAAAGAAGGAAATAAGAAGTGGCTGTAAAATCATTGAGATAAAAGTAGACTAGTAATCGATAACTTTTATAATTAGTAACGTGTATAATAAGGGAAAAGGGAGTAGAATCTTACACCATAATTACCATTTTATTGGTGCAGAAGCACAATACTCCTGTACGAATAAAACCCGAAACAGCTGTCTCTTTAGTTGTCTCAGAGATCTAATATGATTATGCTGTAATTTCAGGTAGAAATACGATTCTTGCGATACAATGTTGTATTATTACAATATCTATAGCTAGTGTTCATTATACTATTCGAAACGCAAGATCCTATGATTTAGAGTTAATGGCAATTGAAGCAATGAGCGTTTTATGAGCACAATTCGTGCTTCTGTAATTAACACTAATGGTTTGTGCTGACACTGACTAAACCCAAATTATATGTTACTTGTAAGGTTATGCTTAATTGAACAATTGGATTTTCAAAATGATAATTTGAAATTGAAAAAATTTCTTTTTTTATTATTATTTCTGTATCCCTACAAGGTGTCATAAATTAATTTTCACGTTTTCTCTAGAAATATATAATACAATTTTATCTCTTTAAGTTATCAATATTTATCGTAACGATACTAAAATAATTAATTTTCTTAGCTGCATTTCTGCAATTTATTTACTTAAAATGTAAAAAAGGTCATATTTTGGTATTTTAACCAAAGATTTAAATTTTTCAATTTATTTTAATTAAAATGAATTTGTTAAGTAATAATTTATGAAGAAAATGTTAGCTATAAAATTTAAGGATTGGTTGATTATATATGGTAAAAGCAAATTATAAATTGTAAAAATATTAGCCCTTTCTGATCTTTAAAAACCATTATTTCTGCATTATAATAACGAAAAAAAATTTTTTTTGAAAGTTACAAGCATAGATATAATTTTATTCTGAGAACTATATATTTGTTTATTTAAAAAATTGTATTATTATTATTTTTATCACAAACAACTTTAGTTATCATATTAAAAATTTAATATTTATTTAGACGTTTATTTTTTTATTTGATATATGTTTTCTGTATACGATAGTAAAAATACTTAAATTCAAGATTGTATTAAAATTGTTTCTCATTACCTATTGACTTTTCTGAAAATATTAAATTTTTATAATTTATCTTTTAATTTGCTAAAAGTGATTTCAAATTAACACAATTAAATTGTAATAATTCATTTTATATTAAAATTTTAATTTTTAGCAATAAATGAAGTCTCACTTATTTCTTAATTAATCTGAGTGCAGAATTATTAAACAAAATTATAGCGTTTGGGAAAATTACCAATATGATTTTATTAATGTTTGGCATAGGACTGAAATTTCAAAGTATTAAATCCTATATCCAGATATATGAGCCACACATTAGAGCAACTCATTAAAAGATGTCCTGTTTAACTAAATTATTTCAATCAATACAGTAAAACTAGTTTTTTGCATTAAAAATTTAATATGAAGATAAACAATGGTTTACATTTGTTATATTAAATAGTATATACTGCAATAATTCATTTTAATATTAATTAATTAAGTGTGTTTTATTTCTTCTCCATTGAAAATTTTTTTAAATAATATTTCTTATCATAAGGGTTCCATATTTTATGAAGTAGTAAATTTAAAGAACAAAATTATAATTTAAATAGTGAATTTATTCTATTTATTGGGCTGCTAAATATGTTATCTAAAACTAAGAAGTTTATTTCTTGATTTCATACTAAATTCATACAATTGATTGCATTACATCCAAAAAACATATTTTATATATTTTTTATCAATATTCATTAAATAAATAAAGTTATTTCTTTCAAGTAATTGTTGAATTCGAGGTGTTTGTTGAATATGCAATATAAATAAATCTATAGTAAAACTTAAGTAATTTTAATATTAACTTAAATTATTAATTAATAAAACCAAGAATTAATAAACCGTTTTGTTAATTCTGTCAGGAAAAAAGAATAGAATATCGAAAGTATTCAGCATTAATTTTTAATGAATAAGAATGTTTTAGAGATGTAGGGATATCATGAATAAAAGTTATGTTAAAAATTCAATTATAAATCGATGACAGTTATGATAATTTTCCCAAAAGTCAATTATCATTTTCAAAACTGATAGACATAAGTTATTATAATTTTACCCAATATGGTAGTATTTTATGTTACAATTTATAGTAACAAGAGTCGGTTATTCATAGAATAATTTATGCCTAATACTATCAAGGAGAATTTAAATTTTATATTGTAAGATTGGAAAGAGGTACACATTATAACATTATCCAACACTATATGTCTTTTTAACATTAAATTATAAGCTAATTCAGTAATTTGGAGACTTTAGTGTTGTGGTTAATTTTTGTTAAACACACATGTGTGTGCGTGCGTGGGTGGTTTAAGGTAAATAAATGTGAATATTCAACAAAAATAGTTACATATTTAATGTCAAGCATGATATAATTTTTCAGATTCATGATGCATTTTAAAATACCTTCGGTCATAAGAAAATAAAAATACCAAATTTATTAATTGTAAATTTGTAATTGTTACCATTACTTTGAAAATTCTTTATGCACCTCAATTCTTTATGAACCTCAAATTTATGCACTTCAATGTTTTTTTAAATGATTTCTTTCTTAATAAAATCTAAATAAATGATTATTCCTAACAATAAATAAGTATTATCAGTTTTAAATGAGGGAATAAAAACCACAAAAAAATTGTCCTCGCAAATATTTAGTAAATTATTTTTGTAGTGAAATTTTCCATGACTAACATTTCAGCATTTTATGTTAGGGAATTTGGACATAATTAATCCCAGATTTTCTTTAAAATATAAGTAGATTAAGTCTACGCAGATGTAATGAGAAGGACATGAAATAGTATTTTATTTACTAGAAATTAATTTCACTGCCTTGAATTTATTTCCATTGAAGGAAAATCATTCTATACAAATAGTTTCCGCTAATTACACAATTCACTTAATAAATAACAATTCACCTTGTTAGCATTGTTTATGCAACTTTCAAAAGCTGTGTTGGAATGTTAAGTAGCAGGATAATTAAGGGGTATGAACATGCCATTTATTTCCTACTATAATATTCATAAATCAAAAACAGCTGTTGCTTTATCACATCCTGTATTACTGCTTTTCCTTTCTTGAGAACTCTAGTGTATTTAAAATCTAAAACCACTTGTAAAATAAAAGAATATGGACTACATATTTTAATATTTAAAAAAAAATTAAGGGTTAACAGTTTTTAAAATTTCTTTATAACTGGAAATGCTTTGCTAATAATTTTAGTTGACACAAAATATTTAAAACATTAAACGCGAATTATTCACTGAAGCTATAAAATATAGTACCATTGAATCAGGTATATATACATTTCATCTTTCTATATTAATTCAAATTTCCAGAATTGTTGTTTACATATTAAATTAAATTACAATTTTATATGAGTAAATGTAAGTTTTATATTTATAATATTCTTTACCTATTGTATATTGTTGAAAACATGTTAGAAGATCAGCAGTGTTTCGCAATAATTGTAACATTTTTTACTTAAGAGCATTAAGTTCAGGAAATGTGAAGGCTAAAATATTTTAAAATTCTTTTACAGCCATCCAAAATAATAATCAATTCTGCATTAATGCAAAAATTTAGAATTATTCCAAATATGAGATTCAATTTAAATAAATAATTAAATATTAACTAGTGATTATAACTGTATATAGTAAAATATTAAAGCGTATGTAATAATTTTGATATTAGTAGATCTTATTGCAAATCTTCTAAAAATCACACGTTGATTTAGATTTGTGTTTGTTTCCTTCCTTGAAAAAGCATAAAAACAATAATTTATGAATAAATAAAATTAAATCACTACGATATAAGAAACGTGATTACTAAAATTTTTTATTCATACATATATGAAATCCTGTGTTTTCGCAAAACAGAAATATGCATTTATTATTATTTAAAAGTATATTTCTTGGAAAATATTAAAGTGTAATTTACATAGAGAAATGTTCAATGAACATTCACAAGTTTAATGTAATATGCATACGTGTTTCGCATGTTTTTTCATAGAGCACCTTTAAGCCTTGTATACATAATACCTAAAGCTATTTGAAGACAATTAAAATTGAATCGTTTTGATTTTTGAGTGGACATTTCATTGATAGAAAATAGCATTTACGTGTCAAGAAGTTACCTAACAGGAAGACTCTCAATTCGACAGACAGGTATGCAGAAAACTGAAATTTTCAGTTAATTTTCCACGGTTCCATTCCAGTAGTTTAAATGTTCCCATTGCTCAACAGTGATTGGATTTTTTTCTAAGGCTTTTTATGTCGAAGAACACGATTGTGTCACTAGACTATGATGAAACCATAGATCCTATTTATAGAAAGGTAAAAAGATAAAATAATCAATATATTTTCAATATTAAAAAAAATTTGTTACTTTGAGACTTAGTGCGTTAATACACATTTTCTTCTTAAAACGTACAGAGGGGAAGCTATATTTGTGATAATATACAAACTTATTTTTAAAACTTTTATTAATGTTTATAAATGATTTTAACTTGTAAATATTTGAGATTTATCTAGACATTCTATTTTTATATAACTAAAATATGATTATCATTTGTTATTATACGAAAGTGAATACTTCCATGGTCCACCACTAAGAATGAAATAATAAAAGATATAAACTAATTTAGATTTCAAATCATCTTCAAGAAATTGGGTAATTATGTAAGAAATGAAAAATAATTCAGTACTTTTTGTATAACCATGACCGCATCTATTTGTCAGTCTCTCAATGGTTACGTTTTGCAAGCAAGCACTAATGAGACAATGGGCCTGCAGTTTAAAATGAATCTTAAACTACTACAATATTCATGCACAAAGTGGGATTCAAACTTTGGAACTGTTGTACCGAAGCGGAAAGAGCGCTATCCATTCGGCTTCCAGATGGTCAATAATCAGGACAAGATCAAAGTCCAATTTATTTTTAAAGTGTCTGACTTCTCAATTTAATGTCAATAAATCTACAAGAAATTATAAGTTGTTTCATTTGGTTCATATTCTGATAAAATTTAAAATTGCTTTTGCCCATTCAGAAGTCTTAGAAACTTTTTGATTCTTACTTCTTTTCTTAAATCTACTAAATAAAGGACAATGTCATCATAAAGGACAATGTCATATATTTCAAGAAAATAATAACACCGAAAATGATAAAATTCTACCATGAATAAAATAATCATATTAGGAAAGATTATTTCAGACAAATAAGTGTAAATCAAGAAAAATGTTTAAATAACTGTTAAAACACAAATCTATATTGATTATACACTACTGGCCATTAAAATGGCTACACCAAGAAGGCGACATGCTACAGACATGGAATTTATACGAAAGGAAGAAGGTGCTATGATATGCAAATGATTAGCTTTTCAGCGCATTCAGACAAAGTAGGCGCCAATAGCGATACCTACATTGTATTTAAATGAGGAAATTGTTCAGCCGGTTCCTCATACACAAATTGCATTTGAACGTTGTTGCCTGGTGAAAAGTTGTTGTGATGCCTCGTGTAAGAAGGAGAAATGCGTACCAGCCTGATTCTGACTTTGAGAAAGGTCGAATTGAAGCGTACCGGGATTGCGGTTTATCTCATCACAGTATTGCTGCTCGCGTCGGTCGAGATCCAATGACTGTTAGCAGAATATGGAATCGATGGGTTCAGGACGGTACTACGGAACGCCATGCGGGATCTCAACGGCCACCTATCACTAGCAGCCGAGAAGACAGGCATATTATCCGCATGGCCGTAATGGATCGTGCAACCACGTCACGAGCCGTGAGTCAAGAAACGGGGTCGTTTGGAAGACAACAAGTGTCTGCACGAACAGTTCGACGACGTTTGCAGCAGCATGGACTCTCAGCTCGAAAACCATGGCTGCGGCTTCCCTTGACGCTGCGTAATAGACACGAGCACCTTCAATGGTGGGATCAACGAAGAACCTGGGCGCACGAATGGCGAGACGTCATTTTTCAGATGAATCCAGGTTCTGGTGGCATCCGTGTTTGACGGCATCGTGGTGAACGCACACTGGTAGCGTGCATTCGTCATCATCATACTGGCCCATCACCTGGCGTGATGGTATGGGGTGCCATTGGATACACGTCTCGGTCACCTCTTGTTCGCATTGACGGTGCTTTGAACAGTGCACGTTACATTTCTGGTTTGTTACGACCCGTGGCTCTACCCTTTATTCGAGCCCTGCGAAACCCCACGTTTCAACAGGATAATGCCCGACCGCATGTTGCCGGTATTGTACGGAGCTTCCGTGATACGGAACATGTTCAGATGTTGCCCTGGCCAGCACGTTCTCCATATCTTTCACCAATAGAAAACGTCTGATCAATGGTTGCCGAACGACTGGCTGGTCACAAAACGCCAGTCACTACGGTTGATGAACTGTGGCATTGTGTTGAATCTGCATGGGCATCTGTACCTGTACATGCAATCCAATCTCTGTTTGACTCAATGCCCAGGCGTATAACTGCTGTTATTACTGCCAGAGGTGGTTGTTCTGAGTACTGATTTCTCAGGATCTATCCAGCCAAATGTTTTGGAAATTTAATCACATGTTATTTCTAGTATAATATATTTGTCCAATAAATATCATTTTGTTATGTGTATTTCTTCCTGGTGTAGCAATTTTAATGGCCAGTAGTGTATATAGATATAATAGATTGGAAAATTCATTTGGTTCGCTGAAGTTAAAATTTAATATATAGTTTAATTTAACCAGAAAAATAATTTTTATTTCTGGAAAAAATCTCATTAAGTTTATTTTACGTAAATATTTTGCAATTCTTTGGCAATAGTTTTGTTAAGACTTTATACAATATCACAGAAAAACTATAATGTTCTAAATTTAATCTCACAATACACTTAGTAAATAATTGACTTAATGTTGAAAACTGAATTGGAAGAAATATTTAAGTTGATTAAATTTTGAAATTTTGAGAAACAATCATGTGTGTGTGCAATATTTGATTTTTAATTAAAATAATTTAACTTTCCGTATTGTGAATAGTCATCAGTATTTTTTTAATCCTCGATACCGGAATTATTTTCTCAAAAAGAATTTGCTCGCGTTCTTAGAAATTCTTTTATTTGTTTTTCAAGTGAAATGCAGGAATAAAATTGCACTGACGCATTGGGCATAGTAATAATCATTTACTGCGTTAATCAGCTTATTCTAAGTAATTTGCTCTTAAGGGTTGCAGTGAATAGCATTAATATTTTTTAATATGTACTTTGTAGAGTATATAAAGCTTTTCATTACAGTTTAAATTTTAAACCAAATTTATATTTTTGAGCCCATTATAGATAATACGAGTCTATAATATCAGTTTTCTTCATTTTGCTAAACATGGAAAGAAGTAATTTTCTTTCAAATATGCAGAAACTATTAATATCTCATTCAAAGTTTAAAATAAATGTTATAACTTTAAGAAGAATTCACACATTTGCTTGTGAAATATAGACATACCTACAGCTTGATCTCAAAAGGAATTAATTTTTTAGCAAAAGTATCGTAAAAATTCGTAACTTTTATTATCATATTTAATGTTTTAATAAATGTATTCAGAATTTTTTGAATTTTTTTAAAAACATGACATTATAATGAAAATTAGCGTAGAAGAGTATTAAGTCAATATATTTTTTACATGAAAAATATTTTATAGCACAAATTTTAATTTATTATTGAAATTATTTTTAATAAAATTATAAATGAAAATAATTTTTAATGATAAAACTTGTTTTTTCATATTTTTGAGTTTTTACCTATAAATATGATCAAAAGTTAAATTTCTCCAATACAAAACAATTTTTCAAATTTCAAAATCAATATGAATATTTGAAAAGTTAAAAACTAACGTATGTATTGTACTTATGATTTTTCATAATATTGTGCAAATGATAATCAAAATCTCGAAATTGGACAACCTGGAAAAATTTTCAAAAGTCCATTAAATATCTTACATATGCTGTAAAGTATTTTTAAAAGCAATGTGTGTTATTGTTTCTAAAATTTAAATACAATTATTTTTTATATTTTAACTTCTGAAAAATGACACGATGGATAAAGTTCCTGAGAATCTTTATCAAAAGAAGGATTATAAAAAATGTACACAAAATTTGTGATGAAATATAGTTTCAATAAAACATATGACGATAAAGCTTGATTCAAAGTATAAAGTCTAATAGAAAATAATGTTCAGTTCCTCGTATTTAAATGAAATGAATATATTCTTAAAGAAAAATGTACAATTATAAGAAAACCAAATTGAAATCAATTACTAGATACATATTTTGTGTGAAAAATATAACCCATAAACTAAGGAACTAATAAGAACAATTATTCCCAGAAAGGATTATTATGTGAAGTAAGAGCAAAAGATTAAAACTTAAAATAAAATATCTCCCCCCTTCTCTCTCTTTATGCTATGAGTTACATAATAAATACGTTTTAAGAGAAAATATCTGGCTTTGAATTCACAAATTTTATGATGTGATAGTAAAATAAAATTATTATTACGCAAAATAGTGCATAACTCATTTTACTTATTTTAAATTTTATATCGGTGACGGATAAAAAAATGGAAAAATTAAATATAAAGTTTCTACTTAATGCAATGGACATTAAATATTTTTTATATATCGAAATAAAACGAAATCTGCTTCTTTCATAAAATATTACTGTATTTTGTATGAGAAGCAATTTCTTTCATATATTTTTATTACCACCTAAAAATTGAAAGAGATAAAAGGTTTTTCCTGTAAGATTATAAAGTCGACTTTTTAAATCAAACTTGAGTATTTATGAGGAAAAACTAAATTAAAATCAAAATTTTTGATTAGAAAGTAAAAATTTCCAGACTTCAATGAAAGAAAAGACTTTAATAATATAATAAAAAGAAATTAATTTAAATTAAAAAAAAACTGATATGAAAACTATTTTATGTACTTTTGAACATGTCAAATCAGTTTCTATTAATGATTGTATTTGGAATTATTTTAAAACATTTAATAAATTCATAATTTTCAAATGTGTATTATTTAAGAAAGTAACGTGTTTCCTGATAAATGTCAATGTAAAAAATTCAGAGATTCTATAAACAGTGTTTCAAAATATTTTACTGTAATTAAAAAAATTAAATCTATATATTTATAAAAGTGTATAATACATCTTTCATATATATATATATATATATATATATATATATATATATATATAT